>JADGMU010000408.1:0-274985 GCA_016920895.1 Vaccinium myrtillus | reverse complement strand
GTGGAGATAAAATTTCACGATTTGTAATTAGTTGAAGTGCTCTTTAATCCCCAAAAAAAAAAAAAAAAACCTGCACCTTGTTTAGGACTCTTTAATCTGCATGCCTTAGGATTTGGTAATTGGTTTGGTTCAAGATTGTTATTGAAGACAAAAATTGACTGTTTAGGACTTAATATTATTATGGAAGAGCATGGTTTTTTTGGTTTGAAAAAAAAAACAAGAAATTTGTTTTTTTTATTCCACATCATAATAAGAAATTTGTCATGTTTATAGTAGTAACTTGGTAGTATAATGGTAAATTAAGAAGAAAAGTAATTTATAAGTCTTTTTTTTTTTGAACTGGAATTTATAAGTCTTCAATCAGCACAATTTGTTCATGTTGTTTACTTATTCCCCTCTATGAAATATTTGGAGAATCGCACAATATATATGCATCACTATCCTCCATAATCTTTTCATGGGCGTTGCATTCCCGATATTAAAAAAAGAAACTCTTTTATGTGTACAAAATTAATTTGAAGATCCAAATTTTATACACCCTTGTAAATAAATAAGCTCTAAGGTTGTATTAATTGGAATTCATCCACCATCTCTATTCTCTCTAAAGAACCATTCTTGTGTTACAACTCTTCGGCATGTTTGGTGCGTTCATGACTGAAGCTTTTTTATGGATCGTTTTAACATGTTATGCTGTTAGAAATTTTCTCCCACGTTCTTCAGATGTAAACACATGGAATCTGAAACGAAACTACAAAAGAAGTAAAGATTTTTACAAGTGATTTTGTGAAAAGTGATGATTTAGTCAAAGTGTCAAACACAGACACATTTCGTTCGACAAGTGATTCAGTCAAAAGTTATGTGTATTTTGTAGAGTGATGTTCATGCATGTGAACACTTCTTTCCTGAGTAATATGTGTGGTAGGTATCTAATCAATCTTTGCTACACTGTTTTCATACTACCCAGATCAACATATGGATTTACATGCATTTCTTCTCGTTCTCTTTTTATAAGTTTCCTTAATCATGCACTTATATATACTATGTCATCATTCAGCCTTGATTGCCAACCTTTTCGTTTGGATTGTTTGGGGTTGTTCCGCTGGGTCTCGAGAGGCAAATGATTGTCGTCGGGTGAAGCAATCTCGTTGGGATTTCATTCCTCGCTTTGGAGTTTTTCTCTTGCCCTATTTAATTTTGTATCTTCGATATTCAAAAAAAATTCAACCTTTATTGACATACCTATTTCTTTTTCGTACCACTTGCTGGAGCTTGAACATATTATGTTGAAAATAAATCCTGTGTCAGAGTTGTTTTTGTTCTTTTGTTTAATCACGGTGAAGCTTTGACGCCTTACTGGAGCTTGAACATATTATGTTGAAAATAAATTAACACAGATAGTGAGTTGGGAAAAAAAATTTAACACATAGTATTATATTTTGTCACGTGGTTCCATAGTCGGTAAACATATGGGTATAGAGGGAGTCTGAAAAATTCCTTTTTCGCTATCCGAATACTTAACAAGCAAAATAAAAGGAATTATAAAACAGTAAACGATATACATGGAAAACCCCTTAATAAGGGTAAAAACCACGGAAGGAAATCAAACCACTATAAGTATTCATTGTGTAGTTACAAAACAATCTTAACTAAACAATCGTGAATCCTCACTGACTGACCAAAGATCGCATTGCCGAATCCACGTACACCGCACCAAGTGGTTGATTGCCGCACGCCTTGAATCCACAAGTCCTCCGAGATACTTCCGGAAATCCACCGAAAGAGTGACTCAAATAGTTGAATCAAATATTTGAAGAAACCTCTTGAAGATAATCTTTTGCTCGATGATCAATTGATCATGTGTGTACTTCAAGATACAAAACCAAACACTCCTTTGAAGTCCTCTGCCGTATAAAAGTGCTTGGGGCGGCTCTCTAATATTCGGGTTGAAACTTAATACCTAATGAGCCGCATATATATAAGTGGTACTCCCTCCGTCCCATTTTAAATGCTCCCTACGTATATCCGTGCCATTTTCAAACGTCTATATCTTTTTATTGGTAAGGTTTTCAAAGTTTTTTTAAAATTTTGTCTAATAGAACTAATTGAGATCTATCAAATAAAATCCATATTGCATATAAAATACATTATAGAATGAAAATTATAAGAGTTTTAAAAAAACACGCATAACCGTGGGGAGCATTTAAATTGGGACGGAGGGAGTAGAAGACAAGATACATGTCAACTTGCTGGATCCGGATCCTCTATGAGGATTTCTTTGTGAGGATCTTGTGAGGATTTTGCTGTGGGCTTGACAACACAATAAAAAGGAGATCTAATGGCTCACAACCCCTTTCCTTGTTTCTAAATCAAAATTCTTGGGCTATGATTATATTTTCACTGAAAAAATGCTTGGATTATAAAAGCAATACATAAAAGTGTTTGGATAATATCTTCATAATATATTTTGTTCAAAATCTAAATGATAATTGACTCAGATGCAATACCCTCGTAACTGATTTTCATTTCTGTTTTATTTGTTCGTCTCATATGTGACATTATGTGGTTGAAGTTGATCCTCAATTTTTTTTTTGAACATCATATTGATCCTCTATTGACTAATAAAATTTCAATCATGAAATAAACATTATTATCCAATTGATTAGGTGATAGAAATCTGATAAAACGAAGCAATTTTTGAAACAGATGTAGAAAAGTACTTGATTAAAATATAAATTTTGCATTATAAAAAAATTTCAATCATGAAATCAAACATTATTATCCAATTGATTAGGTGATAGAAATCTAATAAAACGAAGCATTTTTCGAAACAGATGTTGAAGAGTACTTTATTAAAATATAAATTTTGCATTATAAATGGAATACATAAAAGTGTTTGGATAATATCTTCATAATATATTTTACACCAAAAAAAAATTCAGTGAAAATATAATCATAGTCCAAGAATTTTGATTTAGAAACAAGGAAGGGTGCTGTGAGCCATTAGATCTCCTTATTGGTGTGTTGCAAAACCCTCACAAGATCCTCACAGAGAAACCCTCATAGAGGATCCGAATCCCAACTTGCTGGAGCGTTTTCCACAAAATATGTCTTGATCTTTCCAAATCCTTGATTGCTTTATTTGCTTTCCTTATTGAGTTGCCACGTATAAACAAAATCCCTTGATACTCTTGATATCTGATCATTTCCATTCCCTAAAGATCTCCTCCACTCGATTTACAAAATGTTTGATTTTCTCCACTTCCTAAACAGACACTCTAAAAATAGAAGGAAAATAAATTACAACTTGATAATCGGGATACAATTAAGTGTGTGATTTGTCATGGAATTGCTAATAAATATAGACGTGGCCTATGTTCCTAACAGAGTTGTCCAGAAAATGTACCGATCGTGTTCGGGGATCCACTTTTGGGTCCCATACGAGTGATCTGAACCGTTCATTGTTCTTAAAACATTTTTCCGAGGGGCCCCAGAAAATTTCAGCAGATTTGAAATGGTGGGACCTTGGTTCGAGCACTTCTAACCGTCCGATTGAGCTCAGTGTATGTATATATATCGGATAGGAGGTGGGCGATCATGCATCAAGACACCATTTTGGGATGAAACGTGGAAGACCGTTAAGTCCTTTGTTTGGCTGGAATTAGAATTGTAATTATCACTGATCGAGACATTAATTTGTATTCAAAAGCTACATAAATGAACAATGCCTGTAAGAAACTCTCTCCATATTATTAATTCCCTAGCTCCCTGGGAACAATATTAATTATTTGATCTCCTAAAGCCTCAACCAACTACTTTTATGAGCTGGAAATCTGTTTTAATTTAAAAAACAAATTAATATCCAACAATTAACAATATATTAAACTTAAAATCTGTCGCAAAATTATGTCCAAATATTACAAATTAAAGGTTAGATTTATCATTTACGTAATTGTTAATTAGCTTGCTAAAATTAGGTAGCTTTTGCATTAGATTTGAATTTTGTGCTTTTAGTCTGTTTGATCTTTGGTTCTTCTCCCAAAAATTAATATCTTTCTTTTCCCGAGCAGCTTGACCAACTCGATCCATGAAAGTGTGGTTGCTCGTTCAAATGATACTCTCCTAAAAGATATTAAATATGCATTAGAGAAAAACTTATTGGTAATCTTTTTGGAAATGGGGGGCATGCTGTGCACAGCCATGCTGTGCATGGTGCTGTGCACCCCCTCGGCCGTTGGATCGTGTTTTGAACGGCTCGGATGTATTTTGATTTTTTACCGTAAAAATAAATCAAAATTAAAGGATAATTGCCGAACGCATCCGAACCGTCCAAAACTTGATCCAACGGCCGAGGAGTGCACAGCACCATGCACAGCATGGCTGTGCACAGCATGCCCCCCAAGTCCAATCTGGTTTTATGTCATTACAAGCAAATGTTGCATAAATTATATCTTCATACGGATTTGATTTTGGTCATGCACGAGAATTTCACATTGCTGAGCACTCTCTATTATGTGACATATGAGAAAGAGTTATGAGAATTAGAGATGAGTTTATGCCATTCGCCATTCGATTTGAACAATTCATTTTTAACGAGCGTTGATTAGATTAATGGTGAATTCGTCAAGTGCTTTAGTAGCTTAATTCTAAATCAAATAGTAATACAATGGCCGGGGTTGGAGTTTAAAATTGGATTGAATCATAAAAAATTGAAGTAGATATATGTATATTTTATGTAAGATTAAAAAGTAGAATTTACGTGCAAATGATGCCAATTCTCAACATGGAAAGAATTAAACACCAGCTAACAAAATGTTTTCAATCTATTGTTGATCATTTAGAAAGGGGTTTCCATACCGAAGAATGAGTCATGTTTACCTAGGGCACGTTCTTCCAATATTTTTTCTTTTTCTTTTTTTCTTTTCATCAACAAAGAAATTTCATTCATTAGAAGGATAAGGAAAATGAAAGTGGTACAATAAAAATAATATATATATATATATATACACCGGCGATCCTGTCAAGGATCCCGGATTTCCCGGACCGAAGCGTTTTGATGCTTTTCCCAATTGTTTTTGGGAAATCCGAGCCGTCCAATGTGTTCAAAAGGTGTTTTCCAAGGCCCACGCGGGAAATCTTCAAAAAAAAATACCGGGAAGGGCTTGATCCAAGCGGTTTTTCGCAAAAAACTGCATATTTACAGTTTTGCGAAAACCGCTTGGATCAAGCCCTTCCCGGTATTTTTTTTTGAAGATTTCCCGCGTGGGCCTTGGAAAACACCTTTTGAACACATTGGACGGCTCGGATCGTCAAAAAAATATCGGGAAGGTGGAGTCCCGGATCCGGGACTCCCGGACTAGATAAGGAGTGTATATATATATATATATATAATAAGGGACCCTTATCTAAGTTAAAATGCGGACCTCTACTTTCCGGACCAAATTTCGACGATCTGAACCGCTCAATGTTTATAAAAAGTGTTTTTAAGGGCCTATGCGGGAAATCTCCAAAAAACAATACCCGGAAGGGCTTGATCCGAAAAGTTTTCGATAAAAACTGTATATGTGTAGTTTTTATCGAAAACTGTTCGGATCAAGCCCTTCCGGGTATTTTGTTTTGGAGATTTCCCGCGTAGGCCCTTAAAAACACTTTTTAAAAACATTGAGCGGTTCGAATCGTCGAAATTGGGTCCGGAAACACAAAAAAAGGCTAGGTCCGCATGGAAATCTTATATAAGGGACCCTTATTGGAAGTTGTTCCTATATATATATATATATATAGGGAATGCTTCTAAAACGGGATTCCCGTTTCCGGACCTCCATGATCCAAACATTTTTTTGACGATCTGATCCGTCCAATGTGACGATCCAAAAATATATATTTACATTTTTTGCGAAAACTGCTTGGATCAAGCCCTTCCCGGTATTTGTTTTTGAAGATGTCCCGCGTGGACCCTAGAAAACACCTTCTGAACACATTGGACGGCTCGGATTTTCCAAAAATAATTTGCAACACAAAAAAAATCAATTTTTTCTTGTTTCCGGGAGGAGTGGACTAGAAATTTTCCGTATATATACGGAAACAAGAAAAAATTGATTTCCGTATATATATATAGGAAGATGTTCTATTAAGGACTCCCTCAAAGATCTCCTTCGTGAGGACCACCCCTTTTTTGATTTTTCGGACCAAATTTCGACGATCCGAACAGCTCAATGTGTTTAAAACATGTTTTCCATGGCTAACGTGAAGAATCACAAAAAAAAAAAATACCCGAAAGGGCTTCATTCGAGCAGTTTTTCATAATAACCGTACATATATAGTTTATTGAAAAAAACTCGAATGACGCCCTTCCGGGTACTTTTTTTGGACGAATCTTCTCGGTGACCCTTAAAAATACGTTTTAAATACATTGAGCGGTTTGGATCGTCGAGATTCACCTCGATCTATGAGGTCCGCAAATTGGGAGTTTGAGGGAGTCCTTAGTAGAACGGGATTGTATATATATAACTATCTAGTCCGGGAGTCCCGGATCCGGGACTCCACCTTCCTGATATTTTTTTGAAAATCCGAGCCGTTCAATGTGTTCAAAAGGTGTTTTCAAGGGTCCGGACGAAAAATCTTCAAAAAAAAATACCGGGAATGGCTTGATCCAAGCAGTTTTTTGCAAAACTATAAATATACAGTTTTTGCGAAAACCGCTGGATCAAGCCCTTCCCGGTATTTTTTGAAGATTTTTCGCGTGGACCCTTGAAACACATTTTGAACACATTGACGGCTCGGATCGTCAAAAAAAATATCGGGAAGGTGGAGTCCCGATTAGATAGTGACCGTATATATATATATACACCGGCGATCCCGCAAGGATCCCGGTTGAAGGGTTTTTTGGTGTTTTGATGCTTTTAAAAATTGTTTTTGGGAAATCCGAGCCGTCCAATGTCTTCAAAGGTGTTTTCCAAGGTCCACGCTGAAATCTTCAAAAAAAAATACCGGGAAGGGCTTGATCCAAGTAGTTTTTCGCAAAAACTGTAAATATAAAGTTTTTGCGAAAACTGTTTGGATCAAGCCCTTTCCGGTATTTTTTTTTGAAGATTTTTCACGTGGACCTTGGAAAACACCTTCTGAACACATTGGACGGATCGGATCGTCAAAAAAATATCGGGAAGTGGAGTCCCGGATCCGGGACTCCCGGACTAGAACCGGACTCTATATATATATATATCCCCCTTCTAATAAGGGACCCTTATTTAAGTTTCCATGCGGACCTAGGGGTATTTTCGACTTTCCGGACCAAATTTCGACGATCCGAACCGCTCAATATTTTTAAAATGTGTTTTTAAAGGCCCACGCGAGGAATCATAAAAAAAAACAACCGGGAATGGCTTGATCCAAACTGTTTTCGATAAAAATTACATATATATAACTTTTATCAAAAACTGTTTAGATGAAGCCCTTCCTGGTTACTTTTTTTTATGATTCCTCGCGGGGGCCTTTAAAAACACGTTTTAAAAACATTGAGCGGTTCGGATTGTCGAAATTTGGTCCGGAAAGTCGAAAATACCCTCGGTCCGCATGAAAACTTAAATAAGGGTCCCTTATTAGAAGTTTATTGTATATATATATATATATATATATATATATATATATACAGTCCGGTTCCAATCCGGGATAGCCACGGTCCGGGAATGTCCGGACAAGGCATTTCCCGATCAAATTTTGATGATCGGATCCGTCCAATGTGTTTAAAACGTGTTTTTAAGGGTCCCCACGAGAAATCATCAAAAAAAAATACCGGGAAGGGCTTCATCCGGCGCTTTTGATTAAATACGCTTTATCGAAAACGTGAAGCCCTTCCTCCCTTTCCTTGCTTTTTTTGATGATTTCTCGTGACCCTTAAAACACGCGTTTTAAACACATTGACGGTTCGATCATCAAAATTTGATCGGGAAATGGAAAGTGTGGATGGTGTGGATGGTAAGAGTAGTGGATAGGAACATTGGTGTATATATATATATATAGGATAATGATCTACTAAGGACTCCTTAGGATAATTCCGTGCGGACCACCATTCCCATCAGGATCAAATTTTGACGATCCGATCAAGCCCTTCCGGGTATTATTTTTTGAAGATTTTCCGCGTGAACCCTTAAAAATGCATTTTAAAAACATTGAGCGGTTCGGATCGTCAAAATTTGATCCGGAATGGTGAGGTCCCCACGGAATTATCCTAAGGGAGTCCTTAGTAGATCGGCTTCCTATATATATATATATTTTGAGAGAGTCTCGGAGAGAGCGAGAAACCATTTTTCCTTAATTTACAATAATCGTTATTAATGTTGTTAAGGTGTACCTTCATTAATTAGTTTGTTCATGGTATGGTCCAGGTTGTTTAATTGAAAATTCTTAAAGGCTATAATACATATCTTCTATTTGAGTGTGTATCATGTGCACCCCTATAAACGTTACGAATGGATCGATTACCTCTTATTAACAAAAGTAACGTTTTTTTTACAAAACTTACGAGTCGCACCAAAATGTTATGAATCATATTTCTAAAAAGTTAAGAGACACTAAAAAATGCTACGATTGCCCACAAAATTGCACAATATTAACTATACAAAAAGTGTATATGGTATAAATTTTTAATGGATATGTATTTTAGCCATTCCGTCCTTGTTAAGGGCAGAGTTCTAATTCTCCGAAGTTGGAGTTAATGTGGATATAAATGTACTCCACTAAACAACCAGGCCATGTGAGGAAGCATTGATAGTATAAATGTAAATGTACTCCACTAAGATGCTAGACTTATCACATGTCTGTACTCCTTACCATTTTGGGAAATATTTGCTAACAAACCAAAAAGGGAAACATTGGTTCATCGAACAAGACAATATTTCAGATTTATCATGATCTCCTCCTCCCTTGGGGATGTTTTGGGACCGCAGGGGACCACGGACACCAAAAACAAAAATTTATGGGTGTGCTCCACTGCTCCTAGGCACCATCACAGACAACGCAGCTCCTTTCTAACTTGAGGTTTAGGTTCTCTCTCCATTGCAAATTTTCTTGATTATTTAAGTAAGCATGCGTGTCAATTTTAAATTACTTATATCTTTCATTCTATGATATTTTTTTATAATTTTAATTTTTTTATAAAAGTATTAGTATCATAAGGCTCTCGATCCATATATTTCTTTCCCTTCCCGACCAAAAACAATGATCTAAATCGCTCATTTTATAGAGCTCGTCGAATACGTTTGTCTCATAAAAAGTTAGCTTGATGAAATATCAAGAGGTATATGAACGAAGTAGATTTGTACAATAAAAAATATGCAACTTTATGTTTCAAATAAATTTTTTTTTTCCCATTTTTCCAACACAAATCTGTTCTGTTACTAGTTGTACGGATGTTCGATCAAACGATTTTCTTTTTTTGTTTGGCGTGGACAACAAATTGGGCTAGGTCTACAAAATGAACTAGTCCAATCATTGTTGTGGTCTTAGGAGCAATCCACAATAGCCCAAAACTAGACCGGACTAAACACTTTTGAAAATTGGACAGAACCTCGGTCCATATAAACTATGGGTGTAAAGGGTTTGGTTTGGTCAGAGTTATGCATTTTATCAACCAAACCCCGACATCTTGGTTTGAAAATTGATTTCATCTATCGTTAGCCAAATAGACGGACAATAAAAATACTGTTTTACCAGTAAAAGAATGCACTCTTATCGTCCACGTATTCAGCCGACGGTAGAATTTTCCTTAAAATCTTTACAAACCCAGAAGTATTACTATAATTAATTCGGTTTGATCCAGTTCCATTTTTTTTTTTTTTGTCATTCATCATTCATAATCTATTACATGGGTAAGAGGAGAATGAGACTCGATCCCGAGATGTCGTGGAGGCATCCAAGAGTTTTACCGCATGAGCTAGCCACCACTTGCTGTTTGGTCCAGTTTATTTGGCTTGTAATGATATATAAAGAGAATTAATATTGACACTCCTGGCACTCCTTTTTTTTTATCTCCATATGTAAAGTGTAAAAGTATAGAGACAAAAAAAAAAAAAGGAGGGTCAATAAAGAAAATGAGAGTGTTAATAGAGAAAAAGATAGTGCTAATAACACTGCCTCTGTAAAACCTCTCCAAATGGGAATAAAACGAACATAGTACAAAAAGTAACTGGCCAATAGGCCCAGTGGGAAAATGTCAGCTCGCGCGTCTTGCTCATTGAGTAAACCCAGGAGTCAATTAGCTCACAATTACTCGTTTTTAAGCACTTTTTAGGACTGCGGTAGATGGGGAGTTTTTCTTTTGCATATGGTGATGTTTACAATCAATAGCTATTTTTGTATTTTGAGTCTGTGACATGAAAGTAGTACTGGAGTATTTGATTGGGTTATCTGTTCGCCATTGTTTGAATATTACTTGAATAATTCGTCTTTCTTCTCATACAAATCCCTTTCTCCAAGAAAGTCTTCCAAATCCCTCGAGCCTCCTTATAGATAAGCCCTGAAATCGTCTTTACTCAATGGCATGCTCACTCATGCATGAAGAGGACGGTGTCACCCTTTAGGCTACAAATAAGTTAGGTTTAACGTGACCCTTATTGTGAATCTTTAGGATATCTTCTTCTAATTGCTGTTCCTCCCCGTAAGCCCAAATTGAAGCATCCCATAAGCCCCAGAGAATCGGTGATAGAATTCACACTGTTAAAGCCTCAACAATGGCGTTGTTTGGGTCACCGTATATGATGTTTCGCTTGATCCTCATTGCTCTGCTTTTCAGCATCTGTTTCGCAGCAGACCCATTTGCCTATTTCGAATTGGAGCTCTCTTACATCACTGCTTCCCCTTCGGGCGTCCCTTAACAGGTCTCTCTCTCTCTCTCTCTCAAAATGGCTTTTAAAAAATTTGATGCAATAATGATAGCTTACTTGGTCTATGTTTTGGTTCCGATTTTGGCGTTCGTATCCGTCCTAGACGTTGTTTTTCCCCAGATGTGGGTCTCACTTAGTTTTTGCTTTTCATAAGTTTTACCATTTATTTATCATGTATTTCTTTGAAGTAGATTATGGTCCAGACAGCAATTTTGGAGGCAACCAAATCGGGGATCATGTTAAGAGTGAACTGAGAGAGCGTTGATTCTCCAAACATCATGTATCCCATCACTGCAACTCCAGCATACATCGGAGTACATATACCAAAACTGCATCCTGAATAAGATTTCAATCAACAAAAGAAGAAAATATGTATTTTTGAAATTTCAAAGAATTATTGACCCTCAAACTCGGTAATTGAAAGCAAATTTCTAGGCTACCAAGGCTGCTTAAAATCTCGACTCGAGAAAATTGCAACCATACAGTACAAGTTTCTTATAAAGCACAAAATTAGTCTTCTCATAATAAGCTTATTGATAATGAACTTAAAATAATTTGGGACAATTTGTCTCATCAACAACTCTATGCCAAAAAGACAGGAGGTTTTCTGGCAAAACTTTTCGTGAGAAGAATTTCTGTATATTGCACACATCAAATTGTATATTGCACAAAACAAGTGGTAGCTGCTACGAAAATATCAAGTACTGCAACAAAATGCTATTCATGTCATCGCGAAATCTGGTTGTCACAATAATTGTAGACTTCGCGCAATGACTCTTGACTTTTAGTCACAATAAACCTACGGTTGTAGAGTTATTATGGTTGAAGGGCAAACTGCAATAACATAATGATAGACACCGAAAAATAGAAACATACTTATTCAGGTGCATAGTACTTGACCTGGTCAAGAGGACTGCAGGGTATGCGTTTGGCTTTCAGTGATGTGTAGATATTGGGAAAGATGGCGTGTCCTGAGTAGCAGTAACCGTAGAGACCATTGGCAACAGGAAGGGTTGTGAGGTTCAGTGTTGTCCCTTTGCTCTGTTCAAAGCTAATTTTGTGGCTTTTATGTAATCGCTGTAAACAATTTAGTGGATGGAGAAAACTTCGAAAAGATAGTGAATAGTGTACATAGTTTGGTTGTAATATTTGTAGTGTACATGTAGTTGGATGAAATGATAGGGTAACTACTTATGAAGATCAAATTCTCACAACTCACGCTTTCTTTTACCAACAAGTATATGTAATTGTAATTCTTTATGACTTAGTTGCCCTTTTTTGCAGGTTATAGCGGTTAATGGAATGTTTCCTGGCCCAACTCTTAATGTTACTACGAACTACAATGTGGTGGTTAATGTCAATAACAATTTGGATGAAGATCTCCTCGTTACTTGGTAGATTTCTATTTCTCTTTCAAATTTGGTTTGTATTAAATAGGCAGAAATGATTGCACTGAGTATTTCTTTGCGAATTTGGGTTTTTAATTTTTGACAGGCCAGGGGTGAAAATGCTTGAAGATTCTTGGCAAGACGGTGTATTGGGCACGACTTGCCCCATCCCTGCAAAATGGAACTGGACCTACCAGTTCCAGGTGAAGGATCAAATTGGAAGCTTCTTTTATTCCCCATCACTCAACCTTCAGCGAGCTTCCGGTGGATTCGGATCTTTTGTTATCACTGGTCAGGATACCATCTTGCTGCCTTTTAAGACACCGGATGGGGATATAGACATTATCAATTGTGATTGGTACATCCGGAACCATAAGGTTAGTTTTTAACATGAATCAATCTTTTGTTTCTGTTGACCTAAAATGCGATTCACCTACTACAAATCCAAAATTATTTCTGTTTCGGATATTAGGCACTAAGAACGGTCCTTGATGCTGGAAATGACCTTGGGATGCCCGATGGAGTCCTGATTAATGGCAAGGGGCCTTATCAGTTCAATACTTCACTGGTCCCAGGTGGTATTGACTATGAAACCATCAATGTTGAGCCTGGTAATTGATTATTGCTTTCTTGTGCATGTCGATTCTTTGAACTAATGTAATTCTAAATATTTGACATTGTGATTTGCTTTTTTCTCTTGTCTTCATGTTTCTTGATTGGCTGGCTGGTTTTTGGAATATGCACGAGTAGGGCTGTACCCTAATTTGGTGTGTCGGAGTTAGAGAACTGTGGGGACAGGCACACTTTTAAACTGTATTATTTAGGTCTACTAATTCTGCATTAAGATCGTCCATAAGATTCAAATTCTTTGATTTGAACCACCTTTACTGCAATTTCTGCTGGAAAATCTTATCGGATTCGCGTGCACAATGTTGGGGTCTCAACTTGTTTAAATTTTCGAATCCAGAATCATAACTTGCTTCTAGCAGACAGAGGGATACTACACAATGCAACAGAACTATACTTGTTTAGGTGTCCATGTTGGACGGTCTTACTCGTTTTTAGTCACCATGGATCAGAATGCTAGCAACGATTACTATATAGTAGCAAGTGCTACGCTTGTGAATCAGTCTATTTGGCAAAAAGTTACTGGTGTTGCTATCTTGCACTATTCCAATTCGAAAGGAAAGGCAACTGGTCCTCTCCCTGATCTGCCAAATGACTTTTATGATAAGTCATATGTGCTGAACCAGGCAATGTAGTGGGGGCAAGTCTCTGGCCTGATAAATTTTTTAACATATACGAAGAAACATGTTCATTCTATTTTGGTTGTTCCTTTGTAGTTGCTAAAAACTTCACAACGCGGCACTGCATAATAAGGGGGATTTATAACATCCCTAGGAACTAGATATCACAGTCATGGTGTACTATAGTCCTACTTGCTTCCCCTGCCATGACATAATTTTAGAAATCTTGCTTGGAACCCTGGTGTATTACAATATTACATACTCTATGAAAGGAATTAGAGTCTTTTAGGTATCCAAAGACCTTCTCCCTCGGTTATTCAGGAGAAGGATTTGATGGTAGTGTTAAACGGCTTTCAATTTTCGTCTGTTAAGCCCTCACCCTCAACCTTGCCCCATGTTGTTTTTGGAAAATCTGTCTTTTAAGTTACCATTTCCTGTATAGTTTGTAGTTGGTGTTGGTGACTTCTTGTATTTGGAAGGCATGCCTGCCTTGTTCTGTGTAAACACTATAAAATGCCTAACTGAACCTTTTTTTGGTCATGAGTTGCTTTACCTTCATTCATTTTTCCTTTGTTCTTTTAATTTCTGATAGACTGTGTTGTGATGTCGGCCAGGGAAAACATATCTCATTCGCATACACAATGTGGGTGTTTCAACTAGTTTGAATTTCAGAATTCAGAACCATAACCTTTTTTTAGTGGAAACAGAGGGCTCAAACACAGTGCAGCAGAAATACACTAGCATGGATATTCACGTTGGGCAATCGTATATTTTCTTGGTAAACATGGACCAGAATGCAAGTAGTGATTACTACATTGTTGTGAGTCCCAGGTTTCTGAATGAATCGCTCTGGCAAAGAGTTACTGGTGTGGCCATCTTGCACTATTCAAACTCCAAAGGGAAGGCATCCGGTCCCCTTCCGGTCCCACCAAATGACCAACTTCACAAAACCTTCTCAATGAACCAGGGAAGATCCATCAGGTTTGTTGGCAAATTTCTGGATCCATCGGGTTTTTTCTTTTCTTTTCTTGATGCTGTTACGTTAAAGCGTCTTTTGTGTTTTGGTTTCTAGCTTGCTAGGAATTCTAGTCACGATGTTTGTAGGCTTGCTTTCCCTCATGTTTTTGGTAATGGTTCAGTTATGGTGTTGATTATGGCCAAAGATCCTGTAAATTATTTTCGATTATTGGAATGAAAAAAAATATTTTTGATATACATATTTGATGCCACTACAGCGTAATCATGGCTCCGCCTCTGTTTGAGGGTCAGAGGGACTGCTGTTAAAAATCTGAAATAGTATAGTGAACATGGGAAGAATTCTTTGGAAACAAAAAAAGGTTAAGGAAAAAAGAAGAGATGACTGTGAAACTATTGGATGGCCGTAAGATTTGACTTAGCAGTGGATTTATTGACATAGATTTAGTACAATTTTTGGTCAATTTTTGGCAGGTGGAATGTGTCCGCCAGTGTCGCTCGCCCTAACCCACTAGGCTCATTTCAAAATGGCTCAATCAACGCAACTCAAGTTTATGTGTTGAAAAACCAGCCAGCGGTGACCATCAATGGGAAGAGGCGAACAACGCTGAGTGGGATCTCATTTGTCAATCCCAGTGCACCAATCATGCTTGGTGACCAATTCCAATTGACGGGAGTATACAAGCTTGATTTCCCGAGTAGGCCAATTACAGGACCACCTAAGATGGAAACGTCGATTATAAATGGCACATACAAGGGACTTCTGGAACTTATATTCCAGAACAATGACAAGAATATTTAAAGCTATCATGTCGATGGATATGCCTTCTTTGTGCTTGGGTAGGATTTGTCTTCCTTCATCTAAATTTTATCATTTCTATCTTCCACATTTTAAAAAAAAATTTGGAATGTTTGATCTGATCACCAAAATTTTCAATTAATTATTTGCAGGATGGATTTTGGCGAGTGGACAGAGAATAGCAGGGGGACATACAAGAAGTGGGATGGTATTGCCCGCAGCACAACACAGGTAAGGCTTTTGATAGCTTAATGTTCCTCGGTAATGCTGGAACATTAGCCTCCCTTTATCTTCTCCCTGGTAATGTTATATCTTCATTAATAGAAAGTTACTCTCTTTGCTGATGGGGCAAAATAAAAGCTTCCCATTATCTTAGTTTTCAGATTTTCATTCTCCGTTTTGAGATCTGTACTACTATGCAGTCTCACTATGATGTCGCTTCAAGTCATGAATCATGATTATATATAACTTGCTTTTTCATATTTATATATAACTTTTTTTTTTTCCCCAAATTTTTACCTCTAGGTCTAGAAAATAGTCATCTAATTATCATTAAGGTAAGTCACTATTTTTAATTACCATTAAGGTAAGTTACTCTTTTTTGGGGTTTAGGTTTAGGGTGCATTTTCCCATTATAGGGTTTTAGTGGTCTAGGCACTTTCATAGGATACTCTAGGGTTTAGATTTAGGCACTTTCATAGGGTACCCTAGGGTTTAGGTTTACGGTGCACTTTCCTATTTTAGGATTTTAGTGGTTTAGCACTTTCATAGGATACTCTAGGGTTTAGGATTAGGCTCTTTCATAGCGTACCTAGGATTTAGGCACTTTCCTCCGGTTTGTGGAGTAGAGAGAGAAAGAGAGAGAGAGAGAGATGGAATTGGGACAGGAGTGGGTAGAGTGGGAGGTGCATTTTCAGATTTTTTTGTACCTGTCAGTAAATTTGATTCAAAACTTGTACCGGCCCATACATCTCCCTTTTTTTGTGTGTGTTTTCCGTTGCCCCAGCGGCCCAGCCCAGGGGTAGGCTTGTTGGGCTCACCCCTGGGCCAGCCTTGCTGATGCCCACGCTTAGAGGAAAGAGGCAATTGTTAGTAACTACCACCTTTACTTGTTTATTTGCTAGTGTCGGGAACCCTTCCTTCAGTTATCCTGAAAAAATTCTGCTTAAGTTTTCCCCTCCTGCCTTGCACAGGTTTTTCCTGGAGCATGGACGGCAATCTTAGTCTCTCTTGACAATGTTGGAGTCTGGAACTGGAGAACGGATAACCTTGATGCTTGGTATCTTGGTCAAGAAACCTATGTCAGGGTTGTCAATCCAGCGGTCAATAACAAAGCCGAGTTCCCCATGCCAGATAATACTCTCTTTTGTGGTGCTCTCACTGAATTGCACAAGTATGTATCATAATCATCTGTATCTATTTCATCTACTTTCAAATTTCTAACATGATTAACTATCTAACTTTATAGCTTTGTCCCCATTTTCAGGCCCCAAAAAATCTTCACAGCTGCATCAAGCACGGGTAATACATCAAAACTCTTATTGATTCTGATGGTGATGATCATATCCACTGTAATGTGTTATTGTGTTAGAAATGGTAAACTTAATTATGATGGGATAAGGGCTTCACTCACGATTGGATGGTTACGGCCGAAACGACACATCAATGTAAAAGATGAGTTCGATCTGTGAGGTTGGTTATAGTAAGGCCTGGACAAAGTGTTCTTGCCTCTAGCATTAGCTCGGGTAATTCCATTCCTCGCCCTGTTCCTGATACAGCTGAGAAGTCTGCTTTGGCCTTTGTGTTTGGGACAAGTGTGGAGGGGTTCAATTGAATGTAGAGGGCCATTCCATACCAGCAGAGTTTGTTTTTTTGGTGATTAAAGAGGGAGGTTGGGTAGTACTTGTTTTTGTGAAGCTGGAAAAATTATGCAAGTGAGTGTTGTATAGTGTGATTGTGTGGGAAAAAGAAAATGAGAAGAAAAGATAGAATGAATTGTATTGTTTGAGTGGTGGTATACTGGTATCATTTGACAGATTAATGCAAAGTATTATGAGTTTGGTTGTGTGGATAATTCTCTATTTTCCCTTCATAATGTACTGACACACAAGTGATTTCTCAATTTCATGTAATCAGTGATTTCTCAAACAATGGGTTTCTTGTTCCTAATTTGATAACAGAAGCAGTTTCATGTAATCAGTTATGTCGCTTTAGTTGAGTTTCTGAATGAGGAACTCGTTACAGTTGATTCACCTCCATGTGTGACGCATTTTGTTTTAGAGGATGCCCATGGTGTTGGGCATTTTACTCTTCGGGTCTGATCTTTTCGGATTTTTTTACCTTCTTGTGAACTCTTGACTTTCCATAGCACCTAAAAAAAGAAGTTAATGTAAGTGAACAAATTTTGCGCCAAGTCCGAACCATGGCTCTCACACCAATGTGTACCAGGGAAAGCCCCTCGAGCACCACATTGCTTTAGGAGCACCAAGGTGCAGGTGGTGGTGTTTTTTTTTTGGTCTAGATAATTGGTTGTCCGAGCTAGTTTGCACGCACCTCGACTAATTCCGAAGTCGTGAAATTTTATCTCAACTTCTATCACTTGGCAAAAATAAAAAAAGGGTGTGGTGTAGTTAAATTTGTAAATATAATGAAAGTTCTGAGGCTAATGAATGTGACAAGCACCTTAGTATAACAAAGAAAGCAACCCAATATGCGTAGATTTTTAAAGTTTTAATCTAACTTTAAAATTAGGGTGATTCTATTTGCATCCCATTTACTACTCCATACCACCCGATTGCTCCATACATCCCAGGTGACATGGAAATTTCACATTTTTGCTTCAAATAACCCTGTAAAGTTCCCAAAATGCCCTTGGTTTAATTTTTCTCCCAAATTTAAGAAAACTATCCCTCCTCCCCTTTTCGTAACCCACGGCCTCTCACAGTACTCCATCACCACCACCAGACGACACCGAAACACCCATCATCCATCACCACCCACTGCCCCTCCGACCGGCGACCACCACCACTGTCGCTCCTCCGACCGGCGACGACGACCAAACGGACAGATCCGACCGGCAACTAAATGTATATGTATATATATCGTAGATCTTTCTATGCTTCCTCAAAAATCGCTTTAGAGTTATTAATTTCAAGTGAGATTGGTTGATTGGAACTCGTTTGGACTGAAATTTTGTACCTTGAGCCGCCATTGATGTCGAAGGAATTCGGTATAGAATTCCCGAAAAACGAACAAAATTTCGGTAGTTAGAAGTCAAAAAATGTCAATACCAGTTATTTGGGCAATAATCAAACAGGAATTCACTAATGAAATTCAACATTTTTTTCGACAATTGACTCCCGCAATTTCATACAATTTTAGGGATTTAACTTCTAAAATATACCTACTTTTTTCGACAATTAATTCCTGAATAGGGAGCATATTTTCGGTAGTTTATTTCCAAAACTTATAATTTCATGTGTTTATCATTTGTTTGTGATTCGAAGTTGGGGGTTTGTTATTATAATAGCTCACGTTGTGCGGGGAGTGTTGACGTTTGCCTTGTGCTTATCATTTATTTGTGTTGTGTCACAAACAAATATTGTACGTGAGCGGCAAACTACTTCTAACCGGTGGCGCAAGGTTTCGGAGGTTACCCGGCCCGGAAGGACAAACAGGTTCATCGTACTAATTCCCTCCCCCAGGAGCGGCCCCCTCACGTGGAGGAGGCGGAGGAGTTTGGACCACAAGGTCTTAGAATAGTAGCTAAACGATGCCCGGGGTAGTGGTTAAAATAGGTTCTTAGAGGCTTGTAGTAAACATCTGAGCTGTCTATTTTGGCAATCGATGATTCAGATATGTTTGTCTACTCTTAGGTGTTAGAGTATACTTTTATAGGTAAGAGTACTTGGGTGAATTTGAATCATCCATTGTCGAAATGAACGGCTCAGATGCCCACTGCAGGCCTCTCGATCTGTTAAAATATAGTTAATGCACTACATAATAAATTTTCGAAGCCCAAGTATTCTCTAACTGCTGTTATTATAGTAGTTACGGTAGGTGGCATTTTTTTAACAATCTTAGGATGAATTTGGTTTTGGTTGTGCTGGAAGAAGTGTGCACACGAGGACCCCCAAGACGCAGCTGGCCCTGAGCCAGTTGGGGCAAAGCACGGACCGGCACTGTGACTCGATCCATTGTTGCTCAATTTATTCCAACTTTTTCCTTTTCCAGTCAACGTACCAGTTGGCTTTGGGGGATCCTAGTGCCATATGTGCCTGGAACAATTTGTGGAAGGGGACGACGTTCCGGCCACATGTAGGCATTTCTTCCATAGTACTTGCATCAGATCGTAGTTTTCCATAGTACTCAACCTTTTCCTCACTAGCCAATGTGGGACAAAACCAAAACACAACAAAAAAAACTTTCTAAAAGGCACAAGGAATATTTTGATAAAACCCCAAATAAAAACCCATTTATTTTGATAATTTTCAACAAAAATGGGGGGCGGAAGATGGATCTCCCGCCAAGATCCGGCGGTGAGAGGTTGATCTGGTGGAGGAGTGGGCGGGAGATGGCGGAAAGGGGTGGCGGCGGTGGAAGAAAAGCTAGATCGGGACCCATGCTATCGCTGGATGTTGAGGGAGTGAGAGGCGAAGGATGACCGAGACGGGTGAGAGTGGTGCTGGAGGGGTGGATCGGCGGGGAAGGGGTGGGGGGTGTGGAGGTGGATGGCGGCAACCCCACCACCACCTGGAAAACTTACCCAGAAGGCTTAAAGTTTAGAGAGAAGGCAGAGAGAAAAGTTAGAGAGAGAGAGAAGGCGGAAACATTGGTTCATTGACACATGACAAAACATTGATTCCTACACATTTCTTTTTCTCTCCTCCCTTGACGCTGTTTAGCAAAGGGATCACGGACCCAAAAAATTATTTGGTGTGCTCTCAGGCACCATCACGAACAAAGTATACAGGGCCGGCACTGATATTTTGATTGTTCAGTTACTTTGTGCTTTTAGTTTGAATTATATATGAAAAAAATCATCATTAAGGAAAATAAGAAATGATATACCAAGAAAACTTCTGAACTGTTACACGTTTTTGTTTTGTAGGACCAAGGTATGAAGAACTAATACGTAACTGAGCAATTGAGGTAATTCAGTGAACCACAGAAGAATATTTCCGTCTTCAGCTCAAGAAAAAAACTTGTAATACACTGTATTTAAATTCCTTCTCCATCAGTCAACCAGTTGCCAAGGATGGAGCCGGGGGGGCTAGTAGGGGCAGTCGCCCCCCCTACGTCTTAAAAAATTCATATTATTACATTGAAAAAAAATAAATTTATCATCAAACTATATAGTCTCGTCCCCCCTTCGTTTTTTCATTAAAAAAAAAATAATAATAGTAACAGTTTTAATACTTATCAAGCTATGAAACAACTTTGTACTAAAATTGGTTTTAATGAGGCTTAATTACAATTCTTGTAAACAGAACAACACCCAAAATTTATAACTCAACTCACTTGAGGGACTCAAGGCCCGTTCACTTTTAAAAACTAAGGCTCACTGAAATTTCGGAAGCCCAAAACTCTTTTAACGTGGTTTTTGAACATCAAAGTGAAGGAAAAAGAAAAGAGAAAAAGAAATTGGGGGCTCCTGTGACAGCGATTCTCAATTGCAAGAATTGAACACTTGGTTTAAGGAAGATAGAATGGAGTTGTTAATTCTCAGCACATCTCTAGATCCTCGCGATGGCTTCAGATCATTCAACATTAAATATACTTGCAAGCTTGCAGAGAAGTATTATCTAATGGATTTCACTGAGTAAGAAAAGTACAACTTGATCGATATCAATTGCAAAATTATAAGATTGATGTGTCTAGGCATCCTGAGTTACAAAATCTGTCAACGATTTCAAAGTTGAGTGAAGTGTTGACGAAGACAAGAAAGTGCATGATATATCATCTTTTCGATAGGTTGATTCGGCTTATATTAACTTTAAATGTTTCAGTGGCTACAACCGAACATGCATTTTCTGCTATGAAATGTGTGAAGACAAGACTTCGCAACCGGATGGAGAATGATTATTTAGCAAATTTCTTGATTACTTATATTGAGAAAGATAATGCTCGAGGGTTGAACATAGATAGGATTACAAAACGTTAATACTTTTTGCAATCTAAATTGATATTAGAAACATGTTTAATTTCATATGAATATACTGTATATTTTTTTGAGTTAGTAAAAATTCATATCATTGTCTTAATTTTAATTTTTTTATTGTGTATATTCGTCCCCCCTACGCCAAAATCCTGGCTCCGTCCCTGCCAGTTGCCAGTTTACTTCATGTCTTTTGTTTCCGTCTTCATACACGAATAGATTGTACAGATAGAGTGCCCCACACACATAATCCTTCCATTATTGTTAAATTACTTGAATTCTGTCATAAAAAGTCAACTTAATCGAATAATGGTGAGCAGGAGCGGCGGTAAGATTTTAGGTCAACGTTAACAAGGATAACAAATTATTTTTGTACACAAAATACTATGTAAAAATAAAGGTATGTAGTTCAGTGGAAAATTACTAAAAATTTGAGAAGTCCAGTCATAATTTTTTAATTTTTCAGTTCCTCTCATCGAGATGAACTAATAATACAAAAAAAAACTCAACGCAAAACTAACGCAAAAATAAAATAAAATAAAAATAAGGACGAAAAATTATCTAGTCGAATCGTGCAGCGTTTTAATTAACTAACTGAATTTCTATTAAAGTTCATCGAATATTAGAAACAAAAAAAAACTCTAATACACTAATTTTTTTTGGTATATTGACACAAAAAAAATACACTTCCTCTGCACCATTTTATTTTCTCATTACAGGACACCGTATCATTTTGTCTGAAAGAACTAAATTTCTATTCAATATTTTTTTAAATCTTTTTTGCACAGTGGATATCAATAAGTGGTTATGAACAGTGCAGAAAGATTCAAAAAATAGTGACTAGTTTTTGTACCTTGTTAACAAAATGGGACGGATGAAATATAAAACATTAGTATCAAGATCCTCTTCGGTCCCTTTAGGGGACTAGACGGCCCTATCCAACCCATTTCTTTGCTCTTCCGATCCTTTGTCTGTTTTGATGATGAAAACCGTTGATATTTTATACCTTGTCGACCATAATAGGCTCGCCAAAATACATTTATCTCTAAAAAATTAAATTACCTTTAGATTTAAATAAAGACAAAAAAGAAAAAGAAAAAAAAGAGAGGCCAAGTTGACACAACAATTGGCCGAGCGCCAACCATAAAACAGCTGCATATATAGGTGTCGGCTCCAAGGGTGACTTATATATGAAGTGTAAATTTGTTCAACCTCACTTAGTGGGACATGGTATTGATTTGATAGGTGGACATGGTGTGGGGTTCATCACAAAAAAACCCTTGCTCTAATTGGTGGACATGGTGGGGTCCACCACAAACTAACACCATAATTTCCAAACTTACATTCCTCACATGTGGGTTTCACGCCATGGTGGGGTCCGCCACAAACTAACACCATAGTTGATGTGTCTCTCGTAAATATCAATAATTAGGGTAGCAAATAGCATTACGTGGTCCCCACAACGATTCACACTAGTAAAAGTCAGGTAGTAGGAAAATATTGGACATGCGTATGGCAGCAGATAGAAATGTTCTTTTTGACTTTTCAGATGAATTTTTTCAATTATTACTCATATTTCTCTTTTATAATTATTTTTATTTTCAACTATTATTCTTATTTCTTTCTCTATCGCTCTTTAATCACTACCCTATTTTCAACTATTACCCTCATTTCTTGCTCCCTCCAATCCCCCCAAAAACTAAACGTAAAACCAAAACTTCACAAGGTCGTTTTCTCTTTTTTGTTATATAATATTGGTACCAATGAAAGGGCACTTACAATATCTTTAAAATAATGCCGATGCTGAGTAATTCTTTTTTATATATAAAGTTGTAAAAACTAGAATTTGAATTTAGAAAGGAATGTCGTGAAATTTCGGGTTTGGAGTGAGTTATTAAAAAAATAAAGGAAGAAATAGAGTACTAGGGTTGGAGATAGAGTATATTGGGTTTCATCCTTCAAAATCACTTTTTCCATTACAGTATATTATTTTGATATTCTGAAAAGGAAAAATGGGGGAATATGAATTGGAGATGCCCTAATGTATTTTCAAACTATTTCCATTTCTAGCTGCGGACAAGACAACCATAAAAACAAAATAATAAAATTGATGAGATTTAGGGAGGAATCGTTCTCGTTTCATGCATATTTATCATGGAATCACACAATCCGAAGGGGTTGTCAAGGCTGTGAACGTATGAGCTCAAGGATTTGTAATCTAGAATTTGTATTTTAGAAAACATTTGCTGATAATACACTGTTTTATTTTTTTTGGTTAGACTATGTAATTTGGTGGACCCAAAGTTTAATATTCTCTGGAACAGCTGATCCTTCCCTTTCTCAGGCATCCTTGCATCAATGCTGTACATTTCTGAAATTTTTTATTTTCATTGAAGAACGGGGCTAATATCCCATTAAATTTCATATGTTAACCTAGAAAATAGACAAAAACTAGTTTAATATGTGAAAATATTTGAAGTTGTTTAGGGGCTGAGAGAAAGCCCTCGTTTCCACCCTAGTTACATCCCAATTCCATTCAATTTTAAAATTATTTTCTTTTTTAAAAAAACTTAGCGTTTTTGTCAATTTACAAGCCTAATTTTTTAAGGATCGACCAAACACTGTATGCAATTCATGTTGTTTTTTTTAACCGGATTAAGGGAGTTTTGACCGGTCTAAGCGGATCATAATCCCAGGAGTCAAGGGTAAACTGAGGGGTGTAAGTACGGCTATCTTGTGTAAGGTAAGGAAGTTTTTGGACGCCTATTGGAATTTAGCGAGGAAATTTTTTTCATCACAGTTTTTTTCATTTTTTTAATCATATTTTATTAAAACTAAGATGATTTCTCTATAAATAATTACGGTGTTTACGTAAAATTGAGATGTTATGTTGTCAAACATCACACTTGAAAGGAGCTAGGTTGTCCGTGATGGTGCGTAGGAGCACACCCAATAAATTTTTGGTCACTACACAGCCTCAAGGGAGGAGAGGAAGAATAAATGTTGTCATGTTCGATGAACCAATGTTTCACTTTTTGCTTTATTAGCAAATATTGTATTTCCCAAAAGAGTAATGAGTACAGACTTGTGATAAGTCTAGCAAATTTGAATCATCAATGCTTGCTCACATGACCTACTTTACCTCCAACCTCGGAGAGTTCAAACTCTGTCCTTAATAACAAGAATGATAGTAAGTTAAACATACCTATGGGTACAGAAGAACATGTTCACAAAACGTACAAAAAACTTTCGGGGATCCACTTTTGGGTTTCATATAAGTGATTCGAACCGTTTATTATTCTTAGAACATTTTTCCGAAGCGCCCACAAAATTTCAACTCAATCGAACAGTTAGAAATGCTTGAACCAAAGTCCCACCGTTTCAAACAAAATTGGATAACTCGTGTGGGACCCATAAAAGGGTCCCTGAGAGCGCTCTGTACTTTTTCTGTGCACTTTTTTCTGTACACGTACCTGAAATTATGCGGAAGCGTTCAATTTACTCCTAGGGGGTGAATATGAGTTTTGATAAAGATTACCAGTTTTTAAATGGAATAACCGATTAAAAAATTATTAAATAATAAACTGGTTATTTGTCTTGATTAATTCAAATTAACCAAACCACAAGTAGTGCTGTGAAAATTAAAAGGAGACAAGATACGCACGATTTACGTGGAAAAACTTAGGGTCCTAAATAACCCTAAGCCAAAACCACGGCCTAAACCTACTGCTTTATTCTATTAATAAAAAGAAGTACAGATTGCGAAATAGTAAAACCTTACTCCAAGCATTTACCTATTCTCGCCAATCTCCGATGCTCCCAGAGCTTCTTCAAGATTCAATAGATGAACCACAGACTTCACGCCCGATCTCCGGATTCAACCGGCTCCGAATCAATCTCCAAAAAGATTCGGCCACAGCAGTTCACGGCACCACAAAACATGAACAACAAATAAACGAATGATATGATATGAAGTGTATGTCGAGAGAAATAATGCACAATAAAAAGAGAGAATGGGAGTCTCGGTTTTTCTCTTGTTTTAATAAACAAAGCTAGCAAATCATCTCCTTTTGTCAATCACGTGGACTTTATGCAGCAAGTAATATGAAGGGATTTTTCTCTCTTTTGGTAAACATCTGTTCCTTCTCTCGTAAAGAATTATGTGCACAAAATACAAGAGCTAGAGCTCCCATATATATATAGAGTAAAATCTTTCCATTATTCTCTCCAAAAGAAAATCTTTTATGAAAGGAAATTCTGTAGCAATAAAGTCATATAGGTTAAATATCTAAATTGACTTCCTTGAAAGATAATCCTAAGTAAGACGAAACATTAGGAAACTTCCTTATGATTGATTCCTTTTCCAAGCCAATTGACGAAAATCTCTTTTTCAAAACAACATATATCTTCTTTATTTCTTACCCACCAAAACAATCCTTTAATGATGCATTATATGGACAAGAAAATTTCGTTGATTGAAAAGAGAATTATTTGTTTGATATCAATATGTATATATATAGGTATGGAAAAAGAATTTTCGGAGAGTTTTATAGGAAAGGCAAACGTGCAGAAATATAATCTTTTATATAAAAAAGATGCATGATATGTTGTGCAATGCATTTTACCTCGCAGCGGTCCATTTGGCGCAGATAATGAGAGGAGCATCGAGCGAGCAACTACACTCTAAAAAATCTACCCATTACAATTCAAAATAAATTTACGAATGATGGTTTTTGTACAATCCCGGAAAGTGCCAAAAATCTAACAATCTCCCCCTTTGGCATTTCCGGACAAAACCAACCGCACTAAAACAAATCGAAAATTGCAACTGAAGGAAATAAACACTAGCCTAAACTAGGTCTATCCAATGAAGCTTGAGTTGATTTTCCAATACCTGCAAAGACAGTCAACAAAAACTATGCAACCAAGTATATGTTATGAAAAGTAGAATGGGTCAAAGATAAATAATAAATTCTACCCTTATAATATCTCCCCAAAGAAGCAAAAGTAGCACCAAAATTCTCCCCCTTTTTGTCACGGAAAAACAAAGGAATTGACGATTCTAAGGTGAGACATGGGCAACTAGAAAGCATATGAGAGACCGATATGATATGCAAAAACAAGAATGACATAGGCAATATGGCTATAAGAGAAATGCAATAATGGAATTTGAGACCATAGTGACCAAAGATACCCATGTTTTTGTTTTTTAAAGAAAACAAAGTGGCAATGCAACATATAATCCGACGAACAAGTATTCAAAGATGAGGCTCGAGATAGGACAAAATTCAAGAGTGCATGAACAAATTTGTATTAAACCAATTTAATGAGAGAATTCGAAGATAGAGTGTAACACACAAGATGAATCTATGACAAAGTGAGTGTGTGACACGTCATAAGATATTAAGATCACTATCCAAATATTCGTCAATTCTCATGTACCATAGGACCGTCAAGCACTCTCCCCCTAGCAAAGTCAAACTAAGCACTCATCGATACTAAATATGTCCCCCCAAAGAAAAATATAAACTCCCCCTCAACTAAGGATTATTTTTTTATAGTATTCTCTTTTACCCCATCGTCAGCTTTGACGCGAATATTGGGAGTAAGAGTACCTCATACCCAATATCCGGTTACTAAGCGAATGGTCCAATCACGAATGCTTTCACAGAGTCTATCCATCTTTTGACGCGAATACTCAGAGAGAGAGTACCTCACCCTGATTGCCCGGTTACTCAATGAACGCCCGGATAAGCATTTTATCTCAACCACAACAAATGTATTTTCTTTTTCTTTTCCTCCCTTTTTTTTTTGTTATTTTGCGTAGCATGACATATAAAACTTTGTATCCAATTATGATGCCAAAACAGTCAATCGCCAAGGGAAAAGACGAGACAAACCTAGGTGCATGAGAATCAATTTTTTTCTTTAAGTAATCTCTCTAACCCAGACGTGTAAAAGTGGCGATCATAGAGTCAAAAAAACATGCTACACCAAATGTCCGAATGCATCGCATGAGTGGAGTTAATAAGAACCGTGCATGCATTCCCAAAGAAGTACATCTGCGTGAGTCTCATGAATGACTACTCATCCAAAAAAAATATGCCTAGCCCTTCTTCTTTTTTTTTATATATGAATGTTTATGAATTTTTTGTCATTTGGAGCAAAAATAAAAGCATCAACATGCAAGACCATGAACCTAAAACTCGCATATACCAAAATAAATAAATAAATTAATTAATTTAATAAAATAAAGGTTTTTTTTTCTTAAATAAATAACTAGAAAGACATGTTCACAAGTGTATATATAAACAAAAAGCATACTAGGATGACAGGCAACACCAAACTTAATCAAACGACGTCGACTCTCATCCAAATTTGTTTTGTTTTAGTGTTCGCACGAGAGAAGTGACCATGTGTAGTTGGTGTTTCAATAAATTTATCAGTCTCTCTATCATTTTGAGCCAAAGTTGACAAATGTTTTATTTCCTCGACGAGGTGAGAAGTTTGATTTGCCAACTGGCTCAATTTCTTTTGAAAATTCTCATTCTTAATGTTTATGGGAGACTGACGCATAAATTGAGGTCTTCCCACATTGGGTTGACCATACCGAACACTTTTACTAACTGGAGCAACAAACAAATTCCCTTTGGTTCTTTGATTTTCTTTTCTAAGAATATAGCAAAAAGGTCGAATGTGACCTTGGACACCACAGTAGTGACAAAACATAGGATTAAACTTTTGAAATTGATTACTTTTGGAAATCTTGTTAGTGATGGTTGGAGATTCAGTAGAAGGTTCGGGTTTATCGCTCATCACCTTATTTTTAGAAGTTTCAGATTTCACAAACTTGATTTTTCTCTTTGCAGATTCATTAGCCTTAGGTGTCAGGGAAGGTGGATCAACGAACCCTAAGCCGCTTCTATTTCTAAATGTACGTGTCATCTCGGCAATACGGGTTGCGCCACACTCATTACGCTTTATAGCCTCAGTGGCCTCCCTAAGGTCATGCTCTAATTCAAGAATCTTATCCTTAGACCCTTCAAGGGCTTTTAAGGCATCCACACGCTCTCTCTCTATTTTGGCAAACTTGTCTGCCAGATTAGAGTTATAGATTTTTAATTTTTCAAGCTCAATATCCTTAGATTCAATGTCCTCATTAAGTTTGTTCCTCTCACCACTAACTCTTTCGATGACACTCATGAGTTCCTTCTTTTTCTTTTCTAATTTGACAGCCTTTTTAAACAATTGATCATAGGCCTCATGAATAGAATCTATATCATCTTCACTATTTTCACAATCTTCATCAGTCGAAACATATTTACTATCATCGCTAATAGTTGTAGAAAGATCAACTATTTTAGGGGACGTGGGAGACTTAATGTTGGCGACAAGCACAGAATATCTAGGGGCTTCAAAATCCCCATCACTACTATCATCACTATCGTCATCCCACGAAGCCTTATACCCTTTGGCCTCTTTCTTTTTAAGAGTGTTTGCACACTCTGCCTGAATATGCCCAAAACCATGACACTCGTGACATTGTATACCTAGGGGTTTCTTGGATTTATCTATAAAAGATTTCTTTTCATTATCCCTATAATTATAATTTTTACCCCTACTAGTTGAAGACGGAAAATTTTCAGATTTACGGAACTTGACAAATTCTTTGAATTTTTTAACGAAAGAGGCAAGCTCCTCTTCATCAAGACAATCGTCACTCTCATGTGTCACATAGGATTCTTCTTTAGAAGTTTTAAAAGCTATGCTTTTACTAGGCTTTAATGCAGGTTTCTTCGAAAGATGATTCAATTCAAATGTTTGAAGTTTACCAACAAGTTCCTCAAAAAGAATGTCATCAACTTTATCACTCTCTTCGATAGCAACTATCTTAGCCCTAAATCTCTCGGGAAGGGACCTAAGCACTTTTTGGAAAACTTTAAGATTTGGGATTGGTTCTCCTAAAGCATGGAAGGAATTAACGATGTCACTCAACTTAGTGATAAAACTATCAAAGTTCTCGTCTTCTTGCATTCTTAATTCTTCGAAACGTGTCGTAAGCATTTGAAGTTTTGAAGTTTTAACAGTCTTAGTACCCTCATGGGTAACTTGGAGAATATCCCAAGCCTCTTTCGCAGTGGTGCAAGCAGAAATACGACTAAACTCAGTTTTACTTAAAGCACCATAGATGGCTCCTAAGGCTTTGGAGTTTGCCTCAAAACTCTCATTGTCAGCAGAAATCCACTCAGTGTCCTCCTTAGCCCTCATTTTTTTTGTCGTAGCGTCCTCTATGGTTGGGGCCTCATAGCCGTATCTAACAGATCTCCAAACCCTAACTCCTAGGGAACTTAAATGTGTGGTCATACGGGCCTTCCAATACGGATAATCGTTACCGTCGAAAAAGGGTGGCCTCGAGTTTGAGGCTCCCTCTCGTGGTGCGTTCATGTCCATTTATACCCAGAAATAAACTCAGGTGGTTAAACCTAAACAGAGCAACCGAGCTCTGATACCAATTGAAATTATGCGGAAGCGTTCAATTTACTCCTAGAGGGGGGGTGAATAGGAGTTTTGATAAAGATTACCAGTTTTTAAATGGAATAACCGATTAAAAAATTATTAAATAATAAACTGGTTATTTGTCTTGATTAATTCAAATTAACCAAACCACAAGTAGTGCTGTGAAAATTAAAAGGAGACAAGATACGCACGATTTACGTGGAAAAACTTAGGGTCCTAAATAACCCTAAGCCAAAACCACGGCCTAAACCTACTGCTTTATTCTATTAATAAAAAAGAAGTACAGATTGCGAAATAGTAAAACCTTACTCCAAGCATTTACCTATTCTCGCCAATCTCCGATGCTCCCAGAGCTTCTTCAAGATTCAATAGATGAACCACAGACTTCACGCCTGATCCCCGGATTCAATCGGCTCCGAATCAATCTCCAAAAGATTCGGCCGTAGTAGTATACGGCACCACAAAACATGAACAACAAATAAACGAATGATATGATATGAAGTGTATGTCGAGAGAAATAATGCACAATAAAAAGAGAAAATGGGAGTCTCGGTTTTTCTCTTGTTTTAATAAACAAAGCTAGCAAATCATCTCCTTTTGTCAATCACGTGGACTTTATGCAGCAAGTAATATGAAGGGATTTTTCTCTCTTTTGGCAAACATCTGTTCCTTCTCTCGTAAAGAATTATGTGCACAAAATACAAGAGCTAGAGCTCCCATATATATATAGAGTAAAATCTTTCCATTATTCTCTCCAAAAGAAAATCTTTTATGAAAGGAAATTCTGTAGCAATAAAGTCATATAGGTTAAATATCTAAATTGACTTCCTTGAAAGATAATCCTAAGTAAGACGAAACATTAGGAAACTTCCTTATGATTGATTCCTTTTCCAAGCCAATTGACGAAAATCTCTCTTTTCCAAAACAACATATATCTTCTTTATTTCTTACCCACCAAAACAATCCTTTAATGATGCATTATATGGACAAGAAAATTTCGTTGATTGAAAAGAGAATTATTTGTTTGATATCAATATGTATATATATAGGTATGGAAAAAGAATTTTCGGAGAGTTTTATAGGAAAGGCAAACGTGCAGAAATATAATCTTTTATATAAAAAAGATGCATGATATGTTGTGCAATGCATTTTACCTCGCAGCGGTCCATTTGGCGCAGATAATGAGAGGAGCATCGAGCGAGCAACTACACTCTAAAAAATCTACCCATTACAATTCAAAATAAATTTACGAATGATGGTTTTTGTACAATCCCGGAAAGTGCCAAAAAATCTAACAGTACCAAGGTCCAAACATTATGGACCCTACCAGCTGTGAACCAACTAATTCATTAAAGAGGGTACACCTTAACAACATTAATAAGGAAAAATTGTATTATGTGTCCACTTTGTAATTGGTAATCCTTTTATTGGTTTAATTACTTAAAAGACGTGAGATCGTATTGTGCTAATTTCATTATAATCATTTCACACAATACGTTGAGTTATTATAATATTTTATATTTCAAAAGTGAATTTATTTGAACCCCAAAAAAAAAATCTCTATGTACCCAGTTAATTACACCCATTCAAATAATTCTGACAAAATTCAAAAATATTTCTTAAAAGTAAAAGTATGGAAATGGACACCACAACCACAGACCTATGAAATAGTCAGTTCTATGGCAAAATGGGTCACTTCTATTTTTGTCTCCCCTACTGTGTCTCTCTTAATGTAAAAAAACCCCATAATAGCTACGAAAATTTGACTTTTTGTCTTCAATTCAACCAAAGTGCACCACCTCAACCACGCAATTATATGAACCCTTGCCCTTTCCCCTTAATTTCTTGTCAAATAAATTCTCAATTTTCTCACATAGTGAAGTGTGTTGACTAGTGTGTGCATCACAGCAGATAATTTCTTTCTCTTAGTTGGTTAACAGTCATCACGTTGAACTCAAGATTGATATCTCTCTCTCTCTCTCAAGCTTGTCTCTTGTTCGTCATGTTCTTGATTTCTTTGTAAATTTCATTAGTTTCTACAAACTCCATAGACGGAAAGAAATAAAAGAAAAAGAAAGACACCACTGGACGGGCTGGTACACTCCGCCGCTGGACACGATCGGCAACCGACGAGAGGTAAAATTTGCTTTCCTAGACTTTTTATGGGTTTACAAATTTCATGTCTATCGGATCTCCAGTCGTTTAGAGTGGTTCGGAACTTTCAATTTCTTGAACGCATACCCAATATTGAACTTCCCGATTTCCTTGGGGGATCGAACTCACTGTGACCACCACATTAGCCGGTTGCACGGCGGCACTAACCAGCCTCTTCATTGAAAGAACAGTCTTGGGACGTCACCGACGTAATGGCCTTTCAGGTGGGTTCGCCGCAATAACAACCGGTTGATCCGTTGTGGAGCGGTGAACGACAATCATATGCGGGTTCGTGGCGGCCAGGCATAGTCCTAATTGGTTTTAAAAATTTGGCTGAGAAGGTAAATATATGTAAGAAACTTAAATATTTGGGCCTATTTTTATGTGTACATAGGAGGCTTAAGCAAAAATTAATTAGACGTAACATATATCATGAGGACCTTAAATATTTGAAGGTCCTTGTTTTTAACAATTTTTGGCAGTGACTTTCTCGGCATATGTCATAAGCTAGCTCTGAATAGGGGGATAGAGAGGGGCTCTTGGGGCAACTTATATCACAGGATGCCATGTCTATCGGATCTCTAGTCGTTTAGAGTGGTTCGGAATGTTCAATTTCTAGAATGCATACCGAATATTGAAATTCCCTAGATTTTTATCTAGCCCAATAATTAGGCTACAATAATTGGACTGAAAATTGAGCATTTCCTTGGGGAATCGAACTTGCTATTGCCACATTTGCCAGTCGCACGACGGCACCAACCACGGAGCCAACTCTTAGATATCGGAGGTCTAAATCGAACTCATTAAAGTAGGCCCTCCTTGTATTTTGTATACATACAAAAGTTAGCCAATAAGGAGTTTTTATAAAAACTATTACAAAAAATTTACTATTACGAAATGAAAATAAATAACTGATACAAGTTTCAAAATCCATCATTTGAACATTTATCTTCTTGCACCATTAGCGACAAACATGCTAATTAAGTCTTTATAATCAAGTGTTTTCACCATATCCTTTTCAATGGACAAAATAACCAATCCATTTAATCTCTTTTGAGACATGATTGTCCGAAATAATTGGAGACCCCAAATTTTTAAATTTTCGTGGGCCTAAAGCCCAGGCTTCTTAGGCAAAGCCCATAAGTCGGCTCTAGCTAACCACCCTCTTCATTAAAAGAACTGTCTTGGGTCATTTTTGGTGGGCCTAAACCCTAGACTTCTTGGGCAAAGCCCATAAGCCGGCTCTGACTAACCGCTCTCTTCATGAAAAGAACCATCTTGGGCCACTGGAACGTCACCGACGTGTGTAACGGCCTTGTAGGTGGGTTTGTCGCGACAACTGGTTGCTCTGTTGTGGAGCTGTGAACTGCAATAATATGCGGGTTCGTGGCGACCATGCATGGTCCAAATTAGGACTCCCTCCGCCCCAATTTAAATGTCCCCTATGGGGGACCGTGCAAGTTTGACCTTAAAAAATATAATATTTTCGGAACTACTTTTTAATTTGTTTTTTGTACCATTCAATAGATCTCAATCAGTACTTTTGAATGGTGTAAAAAACTTTGAACAAAAATATATAGAAATATGTTTTTTTTTTAAAAGCAAAAATGACATGACTTTACGTAGGGGACATTTAAAATGGGACAGAGGGAGTAATTGGTTTTAAAAAGTTGGCTAAGAAGGTAAAATTCGACGACAAGTTGGAGGCGGCTCAACTACATGGCAAGTGTGAGGTATGGCACACGGGGAGTGATTTTTATGGCCCTTTTCGCCATGGAGGAGTACGTGAACGAGGTTCATCCCGTTAAACCTGGCAGTCCATCTAGGTTGTTCATGGGATCAAACTACCCGTTCATAAAGCTAGATTGTTACATCTCATGAAATGTCAAAGATCAAACACCTTAGTTATTGAAATTGCCAACTACGAGCCACCCGTATCCATTAGCTAGGTCTTATTACAAGAACAAAATTAAAATGTGCTTTTCTTAAGATAAATGAGGATGTTGGTGTCTGGTGTGTGCATATGTGTGTGAGAGGGGGAGAGAGAAAAGGGTTTGTTTTCTTTGGTGTTAATTTGGTTGGACCCACATAAGGTGACTTGCCTCTCCACATGACTTTTCTTGGTCATTTACGGGCTTGTTTATTGGATCTCTAGTATTTCCGTGGCCGAATAACCTCTATTTCATCCTCCGTTACACACTTAAGCATTTTTTTGTCCACTTGTTGATGGTAAAGGTAACATTGAAGTGCAGCATAAACTATAAGGCCCCGTTTGACGACCAGAGATGATTTTGGATGGATTTGTAATGAGGGTGGATTTGAAGGTGGATTTGTAATGAGGATGGATTTATAATGAGGGTGGCCCCACCTCATAAGAAGGGTGATTTTGTTAGTGAGGTGTTTGGATGTTTTTTTTTAGAAGGGGGATTTGTAGGGTGCATATGGATAGTATTAGAGGGAAAATGACTAAATTGTCCCCGTTTTTATTATTTTAATAACAAAATAAATTAATTTCATTGTAAATAGAATAAATACATACTCCCTCCGTCCCAATTTGTTTGTCAATTATTCCATTTTCTGCTACGCCTTAAATTGTTTATATCTTTCAATCTATAATGTTTTTCACGGTTTTAGAAACTTTGTATAATAGAATTAATCGTGAACTATCAAACAAGATCCATATTGCATATATTTGGAGATCAATATTAAAAGATATAAGCGATCGAAATCTGACACGATTATCAAAAAATGACAAACAAAAAGGGACGGAGGGAGTAATAATTATAATTAATAGATAAAAATATTTAAACAATATATTAGAACTTTAAAAAATATTTCTGAATAAAAAATTTGAAAAATTAATTAGGTAGCAGCCCAAATAGACATGAAGAAATTAATTAGGATAAAAGCAACAAGCTTTCTCTCTTCTCTTCCTCTTCTCTGTTCTCGATTGAAACCCAGAACCACGTATTCGTGTAAAACCCTCCAAATCACCCGGATTTGGAGGGGTAAAATAGGTACGAAAAACACAAATCCGCCCTCGTTAGCTAATGATAGGGTGAGGGCTGTCGTTGGCAAATCCGGGTGAAGTTGGATTTGCACTCCAAACAGTGAAAATAGTCGGGGTGGAGTTGCGGACGAAATTGTCGTGCCAAACGCCGGTTTGGGGTGGGCCCAGAATTACAAATCTGGGCGACCCCCAAATCCGGGTGCTACTCCGGTCGCCAAACAGGGTGTAAGGGTAATATGAAACATAGTATTTTCTAACGATGAAAATCTTATGCAGACTATTTTGTAAGGACCAAATAAGTATATAAACATTGGAAATGACTACAATACACACCCCTTATTTGGGAGTACCATATGGACCTATTGTATGGTTCAGATTGTGCTACATCATCGGCAATCGTAACATTTTTTAGTTTTTCGTAACTTTTCAGCAATGTGATTCGTAACATTTTTTTATGATTCGTAACATTTTGGTGTGTCTCGTAACTTTTTTAAAAAAAATCGTAACTTTTACAAAAAATTCGTAACTTTTATAGGGGTGTGTATCATACACATCCAAATAAGGGATGTGTATTGTAGCCTTTTCCATAAACATTTAATCTATACACATCAATATGAGACTATTATTGAGCTTATAGATCGAGTTGAAATAAATAATTAGAAACTTATCGCTTGTGGTTCTATGATTTCAGGTTCAAGGCCCAGATTGATTCATCATTCTAGACTCCGAAATGGTGAGTATTTTCCACTTAAGATATAATGTCTGTAGTTCAGAAATTTGTCTTAAATGTTTGAACCTCCATTTAATGTTTGAACTGTGTTTTCGTGTCACTTGAAACAATAATGCTAGGGACACACCAGTACTCCACCACACCACCAACCACACTAGTCTGCATGGCACTACATGATTGGTGGTTACAAAATAATTTTAAAATGCTTGTTTTTCCATTACCAATCATGTAGTGCAACACAGGATGGTCAAATTGGCGGTGTAGTTGAATAGTGTATCTCTAGCATTATTGTAATATAAGATACACCTCCTAAACAAAGTTGACTTAATGAAGAGTGACATTCTATGATGGAATGATTTCATCTCTTAACTGTCAAATTTCGTCGTCAAAAGTATTAGCGATGAAACTTGTCATCACATTTCGACTCCTAAAGAGCGTCGCAAAAAGTATTTGATCGCCAAAATGACGACACACCAATTATTACGTTTTGGCGATGTAATTATTTTCGAGGCTAAAACGGGGCAAACCAGAATAAGAAAATATAAAAATTGTAGTTCCTAGAACCTCCAACTCCCAAACTACCACCATCCCCACCATCTCAACGTAACTTCACTGAAATAGGATGATACATACGGTAGTCACATATATCAGCGCCATCTGGAACCCTATGGCCCTATTCGTGAGTCGGGAACTATCCCCAATCCCAATAGACATCGAATCATAGGTGTCTCGGCCTCTTTGACTTCAGTTGCTAAAGTGAACACTGATCATAAATGGCAAACACTGCCGTAATTACCAGCTAACCTTCTTATCTATTCTTCTTCAATAATGGATTAATGCTTGTATGAGGAATGGGGACTGGTTATGTTGAAAGGACATCAACATCTTTAATTTTTCCCTCTAAATTCAGGTTAGAAAGAGCGAGCGATCGCATGAAGCTACTACCCGATTTTCAAAGCCCTCGCATGAAGCTACTACCCAATTTTCGGAGCCCGAGAATTCCCTCACTCTTATTATACTCCCTCTGTTCCATAATAATTGCCCCCTACGAAACTACGTGCAATTTTCAAACTAAAAAATAACGCATCTATAAAATAATTTTTGAATTTTTTTTGCACCGTTTAAAAGTTCACAATGAGATCTATCAAACAAGATCCATATTGCTGAACAAATTATGTTCATAAGTACATTATTTTTTAGTTTGAAAATTGCACGTAGTTTCGTAGGGGACCAATATTATGGAACGGAGGGAGTAGTACTTATGGCATTCGGCATTTTTGTTATCATTTTAGGAGGCTTCTGGCTTTACTGCAAGATATATTCACAAGAGGACCCCCAAGAGGAAGCTGGCCCTGACCCAGCATCGGTTGAGCTAGCCGGGGCAGGGCCCGGACCGGCATTGGGACTCGATCCTCACTTAGTCAATTTATTCCCACTTCTTCGTTTTCCGGTTAGCGAACCAGTTGCCTTTTGGGGTCTGAGTGCCAGATATGCCTCGAAGAGTTTGTGGAAGGGGAGGATGTACAAGTCCTCCCCACATGTAGGCATATCTTCCACGATAAGTGCATCCGATCTTGGTTGACCAGCCACACACAATGCGCGATTTGCCGCTACCAGTACTCAGGTTGGGAACCCGGAGTGTTGCCACCTGATGCACCTTGATTACATTTGTCTTTGTTTGTTCATCAATATTGTTTTTTCTCCTTTATATGTATGGACTATGGTAATTCCAATGCTCGAAGTGATTGTATTTGAACATATTTCATATTTGGGTAAGATCAAACAGGCCCTTTCTACGGTTAAGTACTCAAAAGTTGTACGCCTGTGGCATGATGTTAAAAAAAAAACTCAGACTTTCATCATATAATGATTTCTGAACTTTGAATAATTTATATATTAATGATAAGTATTCTCTTTTAAAAGTCGAATTAATTTGAGAAATTTAGACAAATACTTGAATAAATAAGATGGCACTTCTCTTACTATTATTATTTAAAGTACTGAAAACTCGGGGATTTGAAAATTTTTATGTGCACGCGGCTACATGATATATAGATGATGAGATTCTATGACACTTCCTATTATGATAGATAGTATGAGATTCAATAACCTTTTGTAGCCCTTGATAATTTTCATGTGGCTTCTCAAGGTTAGTCTTTTCTTATCTCAACTTTGCCTAGCGTTTTTCAATAAAACACGAGTCTAAGAGTTTGTTCGAGTACGGTTTACGATTATACGTTGGAAAATCAAAAGTTACGTATTTGAAAGACTAAAAACATGATCTAAATAAGGAGAAATATGGTCAAAATCATTATGGTAAAATAAGGATCATGAAAAAGAAGTCTGATCCAAAGAATTTGTTTGTTGGTTTTTTTTTTTAATTTTTTTATTGTGGATTCAAGAGACCTTTTCATGGCCGTTAATAGCTAGGTTTTGAACCCTAAGTGTTGCTAACTGATGCAGTTTGAGTTTTGCGGGTCTTTTTTCCTTTTATCTCCTAATTTTTGTCACCAATATGTAAATGATATAACAAATTCAAAAGCTGATCATCCTAGATAGTTTGAGCCATTTTACCAAATCAAAGTAAGTTTTCTATAAACTTCACCATCTAATTACAAAACTTACAAATATTTTAATGGGGTCGAAAACCTTTTCTTTTAGATGTAGATCGCAACTCTGATAAATTGGGGCATCCAATAAAGATTTGAGTTAACAAGTTTTTTCAAACAAGATCACATGCATCCAAAAATGGCGAAATCGGGTATGAAATGGCAATGTACCTAGCGAATAATTCAATTGCATTCATTGTCTTTTTGCATTGTGCTTCAGTTATTTATTTATTTTTTTTGCAATAGTAGGAGAGTATCAAAAGATCAAACACCTCTTGGCAGGCTAGGAGGACCTCCATACAGGACTAAATGTCTCAAGTTGGAGTGTTGTTTATCAATGACTTTATATCTGAGGTCGTAATCCATAAATGTCTCTGTGTTATAGGTGTCGATATTTCGGCCGCTTCCGTCAATGACTTCGATATTTTTCAAGTATGAGTCGTATGCTGTATCTTCTATAGGAGCAGCACCATCGCCCATTCCAGGTGTAGGTGTTCCCGGGGGACCAAATACCTCCCCTCCCCATTCGGCATAGGAAGCCATATCTGCTAGTCCGCTGAATATTCTCTTTGGCCAAAATCCAACTTGGGTATAGTCATCCCCAAGTAAAAACCACCAGTTTCCATTAACTAGGTCCTATTATTACAATAACAAAATTAATAAGTTCCTTGCTGCAAATGCTTAGTCTATCTCCTTTGTTCCCAAGCCAACTAAAAAAAATGGAGAAGTGCATTGAGTGACAATTAAGCGTACCCGATCGATGTAAAATTGCACTTCATACACCGGTTTTCCTGGTTCAGAAATATCTGTATAAACTAGGTCAAGAGGTATATCCGATCTCACTAGAACGAATCCAGGACATCTAGTATCCCAAAATTGCTTAAAACTTTAATTATGTCGAACCCGAGGTGAACATTGATTAGTCTAGCCATGGGGCGCCTTCGCCCCGCGGCCGCAATCTACGAAACTACTCACTCATGCTTTCAACAGATGCAGCAAACATATATTTAGAACTAAACATGATTTTAGCAATTGAACCAAAAATAAAACACGATACCACAGGTTTGCGACAAGAGAACGAATTCGAACACCAAGGAAGAATAGGAATTCAAAGCTGGAAAACCTGAAGAACTTAGATTAAACTTGAATCCGAAATACTCCTGAGAACAGCAGCCAAAGTTAAGGAAAATAAAACGTAAGTTATGAATTGTGTAACCCTAATTTCAAGTTCTAAAAGGGGTATTTATACGGAACCCCCGTTATTTACAATTAAAATCCGAGAAAAAATGAGATTAACTCCACGCGACGACCAAAACGCCACCGTTCCCTATGCATTGAAAGCCCTCGGTAGCGCTACATGAAATATGGTGTAGCGCTACCGAACCTCTTACTGCCGTTTTGACCGGTTGACTGTTGACCATTGTTTGCTCGGTAGCGCTACACCCATTTTGGTGTAGCGCTCTCCAAGGTTTTGTTCCATTTGTGAGCCCTTTTGTGCCACTTTTGAGCGCTATACCAAATCCCTGTAGCGCTCACGACGGTCCAAATTGCTTTCCTCGAGAATCCACTCTGACACTTGGTCTCTACGGCCTCCCATGCTCTCAAGCTCCATCTCACCCTCTTCAATGTCTCTAATTAGCGCAAAACCATCACGAATATCTGCAAATAAAGCCCACAACACAAAACCAACCACGTGCACGCATTACACGGAAAATTAGGATTAAACGCACGTCTTACGCGCTAATTCTACCCTACTTAGGCGCTTAAATTCACGAATTTCGCGCGCCTATCAACAAACAATCTACAACTCCGGCAACGGAGAAACAACTCCGGCCAACAACTACAACGACGAAAATGAAAATACACTTTATTGCCCACCATCCCACCCACCGGATCTGGGAAAACCAGACCAGGACACAACATCCGGATTGGGGAAACCAACCAGGAACAACAAAAAAAAACACCCTAAAACACCTACCGCCTTATTAGCTCCACCACAGACCACATCAACCGGAAACCTGAAAGTAGCTCAAGGAGGAGCCGGAGCAGATCACCCACCGGAGCTCAGCTTCACTTGAATCACCACAGGGCGGGGACATGGTGACCGGAGGGGGAAATATGGAGGAAGGGTAGAAGGGGCAGCAAAAAACGAGAAGGGGAGGGGGGAGAGAGGCGGAGGAGGAGGAGCCTCCTCCCCCCTAGCGGAGAAAAACCAGATCTGGGAAGGTTCGAGAGAAAGGAAGTTTGTAGAGAGAGAGAGTAGGACTTTTTGGACACTGCCCTTAAACCTCCCTATGTTTAAAACTCAACAGTTTGGGCCCATTAAAACTTAACGTTTAAGTGTAATGATTGTAGAGGAAGTAGCAGGCAGCTGAGACCCGTAGCAAGGATTGAGTCCATGGGGTATGTGAGTATGTCAGAGCGATGAAAAAAATTTCAATGCCAAGCGGATACGACGTGGTGCCCGCTCGCGCGCATATTCGGCCCTCTAAAAATGCAACGGACGGTCTGGATTAAAAATGCCGAATGGATTCAAAAAAGGAAAAAAAAAAAAAAAACGAAAAGTGCGGGTTAAAAAACAATGAAGAAAAAAGGAAAATTGTAAAAGTGTGTTTTCATCCAGGCGAGCAGGTACCACGTCAGCAATACCTAATCGGCACTGAAAAATTCCTCCAGAGGGAGACCAATCTGCTCACATTCCAATAAATTGAACTCCATAGTACTAATAGGTTAACAGAATAGTTTTCTGAGCAGTAAACTCATAAATCTATTTATAAGCAATAATTACATGATCAAGCTCTTATTAGAATCTGTAAACCAAAGCCAATGTAGCTGAAAAAACATGCAAATAAGAAATAAAGAACGATTAAGTTCTTCCTAGCCATGTAGAGAAACCATGAATTTTTTTTCCCAACATATTAGAAGGAATAGCATTGCTTTGTCCTTGGAGGGTATCCAACGTACTTCAGGCCATACAACTTAAACTTCTCCATAACTGAAAACAAAACAATTGGAGTAAACATTTGTAAGTTACAGACATAGAGTATTTTCATATGGGTAAGATGATTGAATTTAAGCCGATAAAAAAATATATATATACATATATATATGATTGAATTTAATAATTTCAAAGCCAGAAGTTAGAATAAATGAATAATAACGCATAAATTATATTGCGTTTAATCTTCCAAGAAAGGATAAAGTCATAAAGCCTACTAGCTAGAGTGTTACTTTTGTCATTTCCTTTTTAGGGTTAATGGTTTTTTCAGAGTAATTATCTTATTCTTGGCATAGTATTATAAATACAGTTTGATGGAGGGGGCTCTTTAATGCTTAGACAGCATATGATCGAATAGGTGGACAGATCGAGAAGGCAAATATTCTTCGGCTTCAGCCCCTCATTGAACTCCTTTCCTTTATTTCTCTACATATTTTCCTTCTCATCCCGAACCAAATTAAACGTTTCCCAATATAATTAAACCAAATGTGCCTCCGAACTAGGCCTGTCAACGGATCAGATTTGATCTGGATCTGAGTTCGGTATTTCAGATCCGATAATCCGATAAACCGGAGCCGAAGATTCTAATAAAATTCGGAACGGATCCGGATTGGATTCAACCTTATCGGATCCGGATCAAATCCGACCCATAAGCATGCAAATTGGAAAAGCCACAAGCAAGCTAGCTAGAAAGAATTAAAAAAATTAAATTACCGGATCGGATATCCGAAAATCGGATCCGGATCCGGTTCCGGATTAACGTTTTTTGGATTTGTGCTTATCGGATCGGATCGGATCGGATCGGATTCGGATCCTCTCAGATAAAGTCAAAAATCCAAAAACAGACTAAAAAATAATCACATTGACGGAAAGGAATAATAATAATCTTTCATAAATACAACTGTATTTTACTTGTTATTATTGGCAATGGAATAACAGACTAAAAAATAGCAGTCATATTCATTAGATAGCGGGTTGTGAAGGAAAAATGCCAGCAGGTTGAAAGCCTTGGTATCTTAAAGTGGTAGAAATATATATATATGTAAATTTCAGTTTAACAATAATGCAGGAGCAAAATAATAGAGAGAAAGGCAAATTAAAGGAGTAGAGACACATATTATAAATTTTCATCAAAGTGCAATAAATAAACTGATCCAACAAAATATGTAGAACTTTGCAGATTGTGATTTAGACATTTTTGTTTTGTTTTGTTTTTTTTTTTTTCAAACGGTGATTCATCAGATAAGACAAGAATAATGAAAATAACGATATACCGATTAGAATTTTATTTGTATATCTACGCATACAATGACTTGACAAATATTACTCCCTCAGTCCCTTTTTTAGTGTATACATTTCCATTTTGGGCTGTCCTTTAATAAGTGTGTGTTTTGAAAAATTAATGAGTAAAAGTGTGTACAATTATCATTTTTCCCTTTTAAAAAGTTAGTGGATAAAGAGTTAATGGGTAAATGTGGAGGATAATTTTGGAAAATGAAAGTAAAAGACTAAAAGTTAATATGAAAAGTGCAAAATAGTTGGATTTATAAAGCAACACACTTAAAAAGGGACGAAGAGAGAATCTAATGATGTCAATATCGAAAACAAAATTATGATAAGAGAAGAGGATCAAACCTACTTTAGCAATTTAGAAAGTTCCAATAGTCGGAGAACCGATCTTCGTCGCCTTCCATTTCACTGTCCAATATAGTTTCCTAAATGGCAGAAAAATACAAATATAAATATAAAGGGGCCATCAATTGAGTAGTCAGTCTCTGAATCAATAGACCACGACTTTTAAAGGGATCATCAACTGAAAGTGTAGTCAATCAGCCATAAATTTGGTCGACACAAAAAGTGTACAAAATTGGAAATCAAACATTCCAGTGCATGTTACCTGATCTCCTTTCAAATGCTGCTGCTCTAAATGCTTATTGAGATCTTCTATCATAAGGCATTCATTTCCCCGAGTGGATAAAAGTATCTGTGGCAAGACTGATCCGGACGTGAAGGCCTGCACCTTGGGACACCTCTTCAGGACTACTCGCTTTAAAGAAGGAAAATTGAAATTATGATTTGAAGTGCAGAAACTTTTGAGGTTTGATAGGTCTTTTAGTATTAACCACTCCAACTTGGGGAATTCAATCTCATCATCATCAATCACATCTGCGTGCCCTTCATCTGTTGCAATAACCGCTTCCATTGTGGAACAATACCTCAAACAGAGTACTTTAAGTCCACCAAGGGCCTTGGCAACGGAAGCTGTAAAAAGATTTGCCAAGAGGGGACAATTCTTAATGGTTAAGTATTCTAGGCTTTGAAGACCCAGAAGATGGTGGGGATCCTTGTTCCACAAACATGTTAACTGAGGCAGGTCATTCAAGTATAATTTTCTTACTTGAGTTAACTGTCCAACGCATACTTGACCTTCCCCAACCTCTAGCCCATCAAAGTGGAAAACCTCTCTCGCCCCACGGCAACTTCTCACATCCAATAGGTCCACAAGCCGTAACCTTCGGAGCAAATGGGGGGAAACAACTGTTGATACTTCTTCACATTTGTAAAACGTCAGGCGTTTTAAACTTAGTTCGGAAGTGTCCGTAAGTTGCCGAAGAGCTATCTCTCCAAATGTCTCAACAAAAAGATGCTCCAACTTTGGGAATGCAACCTGCCAAAAATCCATTTTTGAGGCATTTCTTTATATTGAGCGAGCGAAAAATGTTTACAAAGATTTAAGATGAGGAAAGCACTATATTTTGATGATTGGCATTCTATTGGGATTTAGTTTATATGCATGGCCAATGGAGCAACCTCTAATGTGGGCGAACTGGGTGTATTAGTGGGATTACGAGTCATACCACACAAAAAAAAAAAAAAAAAAAAAAAAAAAAAACGAAAGAAAGAAAGAAACCTAGAAATGCATGTTGTCCTTATACATTTTTTATGCCTTTCAAAACGGCCTTAATAAACCATACAGGTAAGAAATTGAGTACCTGGGTGTTGAATACGCGGTGCTCTTCCGATCTGAAGGCGCAAAAACCTTTAATTTTTTGCAATCTTTTAAGCCTCAAGAAGCTTAGTTCTGGGAGTGGGACGATAGTGTTATTGGCAGCTTCTTGTGTTATTTCTTCCTTTTTCTCCAAGTTGACGATCACTTCCGCCATTGGACACGAATCGAGATAAAGACTTTCCAGATTACGTAATTGTGGGAGCATATTGGATGGAACCACATACACAAGTTTACCACAATCGGTAACATGCAAGTTCCGTCGTGGACATAAGCGTTGATGAGCTAGACGTATTTTCTTATCCCATATGTCTGTTATGTTTGGCAAAGTTTCAATATTCAATCTCTCCAAAGCAGGGAAGGCTACCTGTGAGGTTCATGCCATATGTATATAGCATTAAATAACTAATTTAAAGCAATTGGCTCGTTAATTAATTAGGTAAGCAACAAAGAAACAAACAATAAATAGATCGATGTTAATTAATGTCATAAACCGTAAGATACGAGACTAAAATGCCAGTCCTGTAGTAAAAAAAAAAAAAATTTCAAATTAACACTATGAAATCTTGGTGGCCGGTGGCTTAAGCTATGAAATGTCTATGTGATAATCACAAATTCATGATAATAGATAGATCATAGATGCAAAGAGAATAAAATCAGAGAAAGCTCCTCCTCTCCGGTGGCTGTATTAGCTGTTAAGTAAGGCGTAGAGTTATGAGCATATATGTATGTAAGTGTGTGCTCTGTAAGATATAATTACCACCGGGGAAACATAAAACTATGGATTTATTTCTGAACATCGATGATCCAAACAACGAACGGGAACGGGGGCAAGCTGTTCGTTGTTGATTTTAAATAAACGTGTCCTAAGGATTAATCCTTTGTTGTGTAACGATATCTTCGGGAAAGTATTCAATACACACTCGCTTTTCAAATTTTTGTGATACATTTTATGTTTTCATGACTCGTTTTATTTTTGAGTCGTTTGCATGAGATGAGTTGGCCCAAAGGATAAATTACCGAATGTACAATGTACGAACTCATTTAATCTTTGTAATCTTAGCTACGGATTTAACGTGCAAAGGATAAATTGCTGAAGGGGATCGACCCTGCAGCCCCACCGAACAAGTCGATTGACCACTATGAGAACCTCCTAGGGGCTTAATTACGAGATTTTTCAGTGGTATATGAATTTTGTGGCTCAATAAATAAAAATGCATGACATTCACCACTTTGTGGGTGTTTAATCATCACAAAACGTAAACTCACAATGTGATACCCGATTTATAGACTTAAAGATCAACTCCAAGTCACAGTTACGCAATGAAATCTTCCACATGCATAATTGTTGGCCAATACAATCAGAGTAATATTTAAAATCCAACCAAGAAAACTTGTAGTAATATTCTGCCTAAATGCTTCAATTACCTTAGTGGTACTGTGTTACCATATCTTCATAGACGATTGAACTCATTCCGCCTAAGTGGTAATATATAATTAACTTCAATTCAGGTTCACATATGAATAGGAATTTGGAACTGTTATTTTCCTTCTCATTCTTGTGTGTTCGTCCGAGGACCATATGTTAATCTACAGAGTTAGAACATCTATACCTGGTGGTCGAACAAAGGTACTTGTCCTTCGCATCTTACAGAGCTGTTGCAAAAACTTTCAAGGTTCGGCAATTTTTTAAGCTCCAGAGTCGTTAGTTTAGGGAAGCAAGTGACATAATCATCAACAACTTTTCCCTTTTGTTTCTCCATTTCTATAGCTTCTATCTTTGGACAACCTCCTACCACGTTTACCAGTTTGCCACAACCACGGATGGTCATCTCTGACAATTGACAGCAGAACGACTTTGTTGTTGTTTCGGGGATGGGCAAAATTTGTTTGTTCCATATCTCTGTAATCTCAGGCACGGAATAAATCTCCAATCTCTCCAAGGCAGGGAAAGCGGCCTGAAAAAGTTGTTTACGACTCATTCCATTTGTGATAGATGAAATAAATTATTCATTGCAAATAATATTATTTCCTAAAACCAAAACAGAAATGAAGCGGCAAGGTGCTGTTTATAAATAAACGTGTCCAAGGGGTTAATCCTGGTCGTGAAACAATACGAAATAATACAATGAGTGTGATATACGAGAGCTGAGTTAACAAGGCCTTAATTTATGTGTGTTTGATTAGTAATCGAGGAAAAGGCTACAATACACATCCCTCATTTGGGTGTGTATCATACACACCCCTGTAAAAGTTACGATTTTTTGCGAAAAGTTACGAATTTTTTGGAAAAGTTACGAATTTTTTGTAAAGGTTATGAATTTTTTTTGTAAAAGTTACGAGACACACCAAAATGTTACGAATCATAGAAAATGTTACGAATCATACTGCTGAAAAGTTACGAAAAACAAAAAAATGTTACGATTGTCGATGGGGTGGCACAATCTGGATCATACAATATGTGCATATGGTACACCCAATCGTTTTATTTTATGCGTGTTTGGTAAGTAATTGAAATCCTTTTTTTATTTTGTGTAATAAGCTCTCTTATCCGATCAACTATAAATTCCGTCGAAACAAAGACACAGTTTTCTAAATGGATTAACGACTACGACTACCTCTTGGGCTTTAGTTACGAGATTTTTCAGTAGTATATGAATTTTTGTGGCTCAAAATGTACAAAGGCATACCGTACACCATTTTTTGGGGTGTTTAACCTAGGCTTATTATGTACTTAATCATCACAAAACGTAAACACACAATATGACATGTTCGACATAATTGTTGGTCATACAATCAGATTAATAATTAAATCCAACCAAGAAAACTTGCATTTAAAAGTATGACTTGTACATATTCTGCCTGAATCCTTAAATCAACTTACTAGTAAAAACATTTTCAATGAGGGACGAGTTTTATGCTTTGTTGCTCGATGGATACAATTTGCGAGAAAAATAGTTTCCACAGCTAGATTTTACGAAAGGGGACAAAAACAGTTTTTTTCTCGCCGAATGGGTAAATTTGTGAGGAAAATTAATTTCTTCTCTGGATATCAGAACATTATGTTGCATATCGTACACCATTTTTATGGGTGTGTACCCTAGGCTTATTTTATACCTACTCATCACAAAACATAAACTCACAATATGATACAGTGGCCCAACTAAATCACCAACTAAGAAGTTACAGGGAGATTTTACTATAGAACCATGGCCCCAAATCAAAAGCCGAAAGGCACAGTGGCAGCTCCAGGAATTTTGAACAGAGTGTTCAAAAATTACCTTAACTCTATTAGCTCTATTAACTAGCCATATATATACACAATTCTTTTTATATATTACTTTGATTAACGAGATATGTCACAACAGCATGTTACAAAGTACATAGATATATGTCACAACAGCATGTTCTGCGTGAATTCTATTTTTTAGGCTAAGCAAAATTAAACCGGCACATTAGTTTTTATTGTAGAAAATTGTATGGCAAATATGTTCACACTTTTTTTTTAAGTGTACTCTTATTTTTTGAGGTATAGAGTTGATCGTTGTTTAGAGAAAAGCCAAGGCACGATATCGCTACCAATAGATACTTTTTGCTCTCTATTTTTTTTTTATGAAGAGTATGTACTTTGTTTGAGCTAATATAAGAGTATTAGTTATTCAATTGTGAATTTCCTGAATTGATGAATATTGACAATATAGGAATAAGTGTTCAAATAAACTCGAGATAAAATTGTTACATGTAATATAAAATGTAAAAGAGTTTATGTTGTTTAATTGACCATCTATGGGAAGCTATGGAGCCGCTTATGGCTTTTTAATTGGGTTCTTTACATTGGATTGATTTATGAGTTGATTTTTGGAGGCTAGTTGTTCAATCTTTTTGTGTTAGGTGTTCAAATATTTATGCGAGGGTGTTCAAATATTTTTAGCTTTGGTGTTCAAAAAGAACAAAACTTACATAAAAGTTCAAAAAATTAAATGTATTCTAAACAAAAAAAATTCCTGGATTTTTGTGGTTCATTTTATAGTTCTTATGGCTCATTTTAGTTTTGAGTTGTTTACATGAGGCGAGGTAGTCCAAGTCTAAATCAAGGGAATCGACTCTGAAAACCTTGGTGTGGTATACCTTAGGCTTATTTTATACCTAATCATCACAAAAACTAAACACGCAATATAGACTTCAGATCAACTCCAAGTCACAGCTAGGCAATGAAATGTTTGACATAATCGCTGGTCATACAATCAGATTAATATTAAAAACCATTATCCAGCAAAGAAAACTTGTATTTAAAAGTACAACTTGTACATGTTCTCCTTATTTGGAATTTGATCGCGAACTATAAGATGTATTTCAATTCAGGTTTACATATAAAACTCATTCGTCTTGTGACTGAACAAAGTTGTTTAAAACTCATTTTGGTTTGTGACTGGTGCAATCAAATGCTTTTTTTTGAACGGCAAAAAGAATTTATTAATCTTTGAAAACAAATTACAAAGATTAAAAAAATCTTAGACACGAGGCATCAAACATAGAAAGAGCGACCCACGAAAAGGCACCTCTCACTCTGATAGACACCTATGGCTAGGGAAAAAACAAAACAAAAAAACAGCCAAAGGATGATAAGAAACCAACCAAAACCCCCCAACAGGAAAAAAAACGCCACAAAGCCAAACCAAACGCCCTGAAAAAGGAGAAACCAAAGCCCAAAGAACCTGGAAAAAAAAAAACCCAACGACATCATTGGCGTTCAACAAAGAAGCTACTAATGACTTCATCATCAAATGGTGCAATCAAATATGAGAAAGTACAGAGATCCCAAACTTGGTTTACGGAGTACTCAATGGGCCAATGCATAACCAGAATTCCAAATGTCACAAAGATCGTTACGACAAAAATCTTTCCATTGCGAAGAATCAATTTCGTCTCTAAAGCATTAGATTTTGTCACTAATAATATTACGGGGGGAAATATTGTCACGTGCTTCGCCTATTCATCATCTCAAACGGTATTTGCTAGGAAAAAGAGTTTTTTCGTCGCTAATTTCCAAAAAATTGGAAATGCAATCTCAACACTTTTTTTTCTCTCACGCTCAGAATCAAACTTGTGACCTCTTTTATAAGACAACACGTTTGAAAACCACCCCACTTTGCTTTCAAGTTCAAAATAGAAATATTTAAATATACACCTATTGAACGTCCTACCCACATTAATGAGTTTGACACAATGAATGATCTTCATGTTTGACATGTGACAGAAGGGCAACTCTGTTGCTATTTTAGGGAAGGGCGAAATTTGTTTGTTCCATATCTCTATAATCACAAAGATATCTACGAGAAAAAATTTCAATTGACAAGAATTAATTTCATCTCTAAATCATTAAATTTTGTTGCTAATAATATTTGAGGGAAAAAATATTGCCGCGTGCTCCGCGTATTCATTGTCCCAAAATGTATTAGCTAGGAAAAAAGTTTTCTCGTCGCCATTTTCCAAAAAATTGGAAATTGGAATCTCAGCACTTTTTAATTTTGCTCTCAGGCTTGGAATCAAACATGAGACCTCTTCTATAAGACACAACACGTTTAAAAACCACACCACTTTGCTTTCAAGTACAAAACTAAAATATGCAATACATAAACGTTGAACGCCCTATAATTTATTTCTTTAATAATTATTATGATTCTCTCTACTTTAATGCCTATGAGTATCTAAGCTTGTTTTATCAACCCTAGTATGTAAAGAGTAACATGTACATCTGCTAGGGAATAAATTAGCATTTCCCCAGGAGCAACCTAATAACTTCTACATTGCAAAGGAGACGCAGTTTCCTTGTACGGAAAGCATTATCTTGAACCAGCTAGTAAATATTTAAGTGTAACGAAACTACTAATAATTAAATCATTACCTTATCATTGAAGAGTGTCATTTGTGCATGAGCAGATGAACTCCCACTACTTGTTGTTGTATTCAACTTCTTGGGATAGAAGCTTATGAGGTTTGCTAGATTTCCCAAACGCAAGATTTTCAACCGACTGAACACGATATCTTCATCATTCTCTTCTTCAGTTCCAATCACTCCTTCCATGATATTGCAACTTCTTATCTCTAATGATTCAAGCTGAACTAGTAATCTCGCACATGATGGGGAGAAGAGATATTTCAACCTACAATCTTTAACCCATAATGTACCCAAGTGATTGAAGGATGTAGATGGATAGAAACCATTTCCTCTGAGCGACTGTTTCCGTGTCGGATTTCCAAGAAGAAATTCTAAAGCGTTCTCTACGTGAATGTTTTCAAGTATCAAGGTCCCTTCCTCGCACAAAACAGTTAACATAGTGCCAACTATTATTTTGAATCTAGCCAAGTTCTCAAAGGTGAAGCGCTTGGGCAAAAGAGCGGGGTCTCCTATACATATATGTAAAGTAGTTAAGTGGGTCAATGACATTAGCTCATCAAGGCTGACATTTCTTATTTCTCTCTCAGCTGATGTTCCCTCCCATTGGTTAAATGTCATTGGCATGTACAATTCTTGAAGGAGAACTAATTTCGATATGACACCTCTTGGAATCATCCCAAGCAGCTGACAATTTGTCATATCTAACAATCGAAGATGAGTTAACTCTCCTACCTCTGGTGGCAACTCCTTTATATCAGAACCCCGGAGACTAAGTATTTCAAGATGATCCTTTAGATCCTTGAGCATGGCTATGTCTCCCAACTTGCAATTATTTAGGCACAACATGTGAAGTTTTGCCAATTTTGCAAGCGAAGCTGGGAGGGGCAGCATAGGTACTCCATCCAAATCCAAAACCATAAGGTTCTCCGTCCCACCAAAAAAACTATTTGGAATATGAAGCGGGAACTTGTTGTTGACGGTACAGTCAAACCGTAAGGTGTGAAGTTTCGGACAAACCAACTCGTTGGGGAACTCGCCCATTTCATGGGGCATTAAGGAGATTACTGAGCAATGCTTGTAGGAATCTTTGTCTGGCCAATATCTCACACCGTGTTTGACAAGAAATGATTTCTCATCTTCTGCTATTGAAATAGCTACGTCTCGCACGACGTCATGCATTTTCACATGATTTATCCATTTTCCGTCTAATAGCAAACAACAACTTTTGAGGGTATGGACTACCGTAGATACTCGATCCAAAGCTTGCTCCAATGTATCTACGATTTGAGAACGACCCAAGGTCCTTCCCGCCATGTAGTGTCTCACCAAATGGTGAATGGAAATCTCGGCATCTGCTGCAAATAGACAACAAAGCAACAAGCATGACTTGGCATCCTCAGATTCTAACCGGTCGTAGCTCCACTTTAAGGATGTGTATACCTTTGGGTCAATTCCTTCAATGTCCTTTATCTTGGAATTCTTTAGCTTGTGAAGTGCATCTTTCCAGGCATGCATATCGTTAGTATCCTTCAATGCTGCTCCAAGTGCATCAATAGCAACCGGCAAGCCTTGACACTCTTTACAAACAGCCCATGCGATATCACGCAGTGACTGGTCATGAGAGTCAACATGATTTCCCACCTTCTTCTTAAATAGGTTCCATGCTTCTTCTTCAAATAAAAATTCGATATGAAAAGCTTCATGAACATCCATATTCTTCCACACATCTCGTTTTCGTGAAGTTAGCACAACTTTGCATCTTTTGTTTCCATTTGCGACTGGAATACCTGTGGGGCAGTCAGACATTTACAAATTCAAATATGGCACCTTGTTTTTGCTTGTAATAGATACAAATTATTGCACTCTGAAACTCAAAATCATGAAAACAATTACTAGAAAGTCAACGTCTAACATCAGCAAAGTTAAAGACCCTGGTTTGGCAACTCAAAGCAATTGCTTCTGATGATGTTCTTTCAGTTTTGGAGGAGGAGATGCTGCTGTGCATAACCTGCAGCATATCCTCCGTTTTTTCACGAATTAGTGATTCACAGCAGCGCCGGCCTTCGGGATCCGCTGGCTTGGCCCCCAAATGTTACAAGTACAATGATACCCTTCAGGAGTTCATGACATACTCAGTTAAGTACCCCAGTCTTTCTTTATTGTCTTCCTTTATTTCTTTTGACACACTCAATTAGATTTTTTATAAATCAGAACACATTTAGATTACGATGTAGGTGTAATAAGGACAACATAGGCATTTTGTGTCAATATTTTTGGTTTCAATATATATTTCTTATTTTCTTTTCAAAATTACTTTCCTATTTTTGTTACTTTCTCTAATTCTATTTTTAATGCCATGTCAAAATAGAGATAAAATCTAAGAAAAAGAGCCATTTAATTTTGACTTAATTATTACTTCTTCTTTTTTTTTTTTTGCTGATTGCATGAATTCTTCTGATCTTTCATTACCACCATTGAATATGAGCCAAAGAGAGAAAAAAACAAATATAGATGATTACAAGATTTTATACCAAAGCAGAGCCTAAATGGTGTACTGCAAAGCTATTAGGATGTAATTAAAAAAAGAAACCCCGAAGGTATAAAACTAAACTATAAAATCTTAAGTACTTGAATAAAATAGACTTTAAATTTTAAAAAAAAACCACAAATTTTGACATCAATGTCTCGTAGACTCTTGAATTAAATAAACTTTAATTATATTCCCAAATTTTCATAAATTTGAAAAATTTCTTCATTCAGTGATTTTGGGGCTTGAAACTGGTCTGCTGAATCTCTCTTTTAATGTACATATGGTGTGGCGCCACGTGTCAAAATTAAGGAGCCACAAGTTTGATTCAATGGAGCCATTAGTCCAAGAGACAACAAAATCCGTTATCAATTTGACGGATTTAGACAGCATGAGGTAAATTAACTAAAGAAGTGATAGTTTGAGAGTGCACTAAAATAGATCAAGTTATTCACTCGAACTTTTAATATCGACTTTTAATGCATGTGATCTTGATGTGAAGTAACATACTCCATGTTGTATAGTCCATTTTTTCGAATTTAAAAGAGGCAAACATGGCTTCATTTTGTAACCTCGATTGGGCCCAACAAAATGCTCTTTCTTTCAAGCCCTCATATGCTTCCCAAATCTTGATTTTTGGGTGACAAGCCCATAAACAACCCTTATTTTGGGGCGCTTATTTTAGATTCTTCCATTTTGTTTTTTTAGCCAGCCAGATGGAAGGATTGTCTACAGAAATGATGGTAGTGATATGCACAAAATAATTTGTGCCTAACTTATCAGGCCAAAAAAATGGTAATGATATGCACACAATAATTTGTGCTGGCCAAAAAAATGTCTACCTTTGCTTATCAATAGGAGTAATTTCAGAACTATAGTACCATAGCATTCTGCATGTACAAAATCCAATTTCCAAACCGTTGTCAAAGAAATAAGAGGAAATCAAACGAGCAAGGACAAAATCTTCACTCAAAGGTCGTAACTCTATGCGTGGCTCAGAAGTGGAGTTAGAAGCACACGTGCTTTGAGCGTAGATTAGCCATATAAATTTTCTTTTGAAAAAATGTCAAAAGAGCTGGACTTTAAAGCTTGTTTAGTAGTTACATTTATTGATTTATCGAAACGTAAGAAAAACTCAATATATATATCTAAGAAATACATATTACTTTATTCGAGTAAAAAGTGAGCTAGGTTGCTATTTGGAGGACCGGAGAAAAGTCATTACCAATTGAAAGTTTTATGAGTTTCAAATGGCCGTGGGTTCAATATTTAAATGGTCAAGTAACCCTTTCCAAAAGTCATATCTCTAAAATTTAATGGGAAAAGACAAGTAAATTTTCGTTAAAATCGTATTCAAGAAGTTGTTAAGTTTGAGAAAATACCTATTTCCTTCAAGTCCAGTTTGTCCCAAACATCATCCAATATTATGAGATTTTTCTTCCCATTATCCAATCTATTCCATAGTTTTTTTGCTCTTCTCACTTCAGTTTCTCCGCTAAGTGTTTCATTCAAACAGTCGGCGAGTTGCCCTTGAATTTCTCTCACATTTGCCGCCTTTGAAACAACTGCGATTACCAATTCATCAAAAGTTCCATCTTCTTTAAGTAGTTTGCCGACCTTTTCCACCATAGTCGTCTTACCAACCCCTCCAGTTCCATAGACCCCAATCATGTTTACATTAGAATCTTTCAATGCCTCCACAATGCCTTTGAAAACTTTTTGTCTTGAATGGAAATCCTCATAATCCCCGCTAGATGGGATTTCAAGCTCCGGAGGATCTTCCCTAGGGTGTGAAACTGTGCCAATTTCGACACCTTTCTCAGCGAGCTGTTTGATGCTAACCGCCTTCTTCTCAGCTTGCTTGCTCAGGCGGTAACGCGAGATGAAGTCGGGACACGAGAAATTAAAGCAGTGCATGTTTTCCTTAACAGCTTTCACATCCATAAATGTGTCAACTCCTTGACTAGCCTCGTTAGCATCCTGTAGCCAGCCTGAAACGTTATTGTCAATGGCCTCACCGCGATGCTCGGCATGATCAACTTTTTCTTGGACGTTACTTCTCTTCTGTTGAACATTATTCTTTTCATCTTCTAGGTTCTTCACATTCCGCTTGTAATGGAAAAGAAAACAAACATGACGTCCCACCGATTGGCACACTTTCCCAACAAAGTACTCCACAATTTTGTCCACAACGATAAGTGGATTAGACATTTTGAATTCACTCTTTTTCCTCCCTTTCTATATTGAGTTCTTTTCCTGCCTTTTTGAAGAAGAAACTATTTGGGGCTTCAACTCAAGGGTTAACTCTTCTCCTCTTCCACCTTCAAAAGCCAAGATGTCAAGTATCAGAAATGAGATCCGAATGTGAGAAAATAAAAAGCTCTCTATCTGCACTTACAAAAAACAAAAGAAGAAACTAGAGATGTATATACTACAATAATCTGATAAGCATTCAATCAAAACTTTACATTTGTTGACAATTACAACTAATAGTAATTGCAAATGAACACGGAAAATGCTAACCAAAACCCGCATATCTCGCATGATGGGGATAGATAAACCTATCAAAACCAAAATTTATCCGGGAGTTAGAGATGCACACAAACGCCGCACATGCTCCTCCAGAATTTTATATCTGTGGGCAATCTATATCCCACTCTTTTATCATTCTATCAAACAAGCCGTCACTGATTTGTTATCCCATACTTTCTCATCTCAAAACTCAAGCAAATTGTGGTGTAAAAGTAGTAATGCTTGGTTTCAAAGCAAGGGATATCCCTGGTTTCTTTTGGCAATTTTTTATGTTCATTATCCAAAACTGGCACGATCAACCTATCTGTTACCTTCACATGGAAGCAAACAAAGAACCGTTTAGACGCCATACTAAATCCTGCCAATCATTAACACGATGATGGACTTAATTTTGGGAGCTGCTTCTATATCCCCCACCTTATCTGGGGGATATTGTGTGATAAAACATTAACCACTGAGTAGCATAACAGTAAGTCAGTAACCTTACGAAGGCCTAACATGTTATGACAAATTGGGATAACAAAAATCACAGCTAGCGTAACAACTTAATGGCATAACATTAACCATAGAAAGGCATAACCAAAAACCACAGATGGCATAACTATTGTAATTCACTTCTGTAATGGTGTTCCCCATCATAACATTGGCATAACATTAACCATTGAATAGCATAACATTAACCACTACTGACAAAAAAAAGAGCAGATATTGAAGCATTTCCCAATAATTTTCAATTCTCAAACTGCTGTCTTTTCTTCTTCTTGTTTGTACTTAACAGACAAGAAAGCACTCATGAACCATATATTAGATGCAATAGCACAAGGAGAGCTTTCAGCCATACCTCTTTGTTTTTCTTTGTCTCAGTTTCGCCGAAGCCCCTCTGTCTTGAAGTCGAATAAAGAGGACGGTAAAGGCAGAGACGAAGAAGAAAAAAACTGAAATTTCAAGGGCAGAAAATGAGGAGGGTATGAACATAGTTTGAGGGGTTTTCAACATTTATACTGTTCAAAGCACAGACCTAACATGAGAATAATGCTTCGAGTCACGAAAGGAGACTCCTATAAAGACAATAATAGTGTAATACTGTCGCAGTAGCATTTCAAAAATTATGAACCATAACGTTGGTCGGAAAATTTCATAGGCTTGTGATAATTTCAATTTCATCATCCAACATATGTGTGATTCAATTCGATGTTTCACCAGAGTTACATGACTTGATCATTTTAACAAACCATTGTTGTTGAGTGAAACATAATCGGGCTTGCATATTGTGTATTGTTAAAACAGAAAAAAGTGCGTAATAAACAAAATTGAGCTTGCCTTAGAACAATTCAGACAAAGGTAGAACAATTCACAGACATTGAGCAGATTCTTCAGGATCATGGCTTAAATTGAGCTTGCCTTAGAACAATTCAGACATTGAGCATATTCTTCAATGTCTGAGAGGCAGTACACTGCATGAGTTGGATTCAACGTGTACGACCCCCAACACCTGTACGGATCTTAGAAACTAGAGTTACAGAAATTGCAAAAACAGAAAAAAGTGCATAATAAACAAAACCAGAAAAAAAAAAAAAAAACCTCAACGCGAGAAAAAATCACTAGAACCACACCAGTCCACTATAATTCGAAGAATATGTTAGATTCTTTAAAAAAAGATTTTTTTTCACAACAAAAGTATTGGTATTTATAAATTGTGCCCTCACTAGAGCAATTTTCTGGCTACGCCATTGCGTATCAGTACCAATTCCTCCGTACGTTTTTATACTGAGTCGATTTCAGGAAGAGAGAAAAAAGGGAAAGAGTTTTATTAAGGGTTTTGCGGCACTTGGTCCAATCCCAATATCCATACAAAGTCTCCCCAAAATTTTGTTTGGTTCAATTGTAAAGGGAAAGAAAGAACAGAGTTCCAGAAGGAAAAATCGAACAGTTGGTGTCTAGCCCGGAAAGATTTTATAGTTTTACGTTACAAAACATTGTCTTTCCTCTTTACGTTGTTAATCTCCAATACAAAGGTGAGAATTGCAATGTTTACAGTCGAGATTTAGCTCGGGCTTCAATAAAAAATTTCCACTCAAACTCCGTCTCAGTGCTCATTTTTTTCCCCCATATATGACAATAATTAAAGACGAAAATAATCATATCACGATAATAATATTAATACTTTGATAAGAAAACATGATTTGTGCTTGTCATCCGCATGGGATTTCTAGTTAGAAAAACGCCCCATCTGCCGACCATTCTTTAACATTGAATTCGTGCTAATACTTTCATATGAAAGCAGGATTTGTGCGTGATTTTCTGATAAGAAAGGCGCCCCACATGCCCATCATTTTTCAAAGTCTCAACACTATTATCTACAAAAGCAATAACTTTAGCATCAAAGAAATTTTGTCATATACTTGTGGTAAATTCTCGAGTCTTCATATTGTTTGTTATATTAAAGCCTAGGATAATTTGTTGAAAAAGGTTAGAATTGCAAATTAGTATAAAAAGGATGTTGTGGAGTTCCTAACACCTTTCCCATCCAGACCCATCTTTGAATAGTAGTCACTATTTATTATAAGATATACTCTATCCTTCCCTTTTAGTGTTTTTTTTATCAGAAAAAAAATTTGGAATTATTACCTCTAGGTCTAGAAAAGAGATGTCTAATTACCAATAAGGTAAGTCATTTTTTTTTAATTACCACTAAGGTAAGTCATTTTTTTTTGGAGTTTAGGTTTATGGTGCACTTTCTATTATAGGGTTTTAGTGGTTTAGACACTTTCATAGAGTACCCTAGGATTTTAAGCACTTTCATAGGGTACCCTAGTCGTAGGGTACCCTAGTCTTAGGGGTACCCAAGAGTTTAGGTTTAGGGTGCACTTTCCTAGGGTTTTAGTGGTTTAGGCACTTTCATAGAGTATCCTAGGATTTTAGGCACTTTCATGGGGTACCCTAGTCGTAGGATACCCTAGGATTTTAAGCACTTTCATAGGGTACCCTAGTCGTAGGGTACCTTAGGATTTTAGGCACTTTCATAGGGTATCCTAGTCGTAAGGTACCCTAGGATTTTAGGCACTTCCATAGAGTACCCTAGTCGTAGGGTACCTTAGGATTTTAGGCACTTTCATAGGGTATCCTAGTCGTAAGGTACCCTAGGATTTTAGGCACTTTCATAGGGTACCCTAGTCGTAGGGTACTCTAGTCGTAGGGTACCCTAGAGTTTAGGTTTATGGTGCACTTTCCTATTATAGGGTTTAGTGGTTTAGACACTTTCATAGGGTACCCTAGGATTTTAGGCACTTTCATAGGGTACCCTATGATTTAGGCATTTTTATACGGGTTGGGGAGTTGATGAGAATTTTTCAGAGTTGGGCTTGACCTGATGGTAATTATGGGATCCAAGGGTGACCTGATGGTAAATGTCTCAAAAAAATTTATTAAAAAAGCTCGACAAAAGGTACATCGAGATAAGAAAAAACTAACCTTGAGAAGCCACATGAAAATCAAGGGCCACAAAAGGCTAGACAACCATCCAACCAAAAGTTGAATGGAAAGGGGAAAAAAAAAAAAAAAAAACATAAAAGACGAGTCCAAGAAAATATCCCAAAAATCCAATACGTTTGGGGTTGCAACTGTAAGAGGAGCACCTACTACCCATTTTCCATGCTCCCTTTTTAGTGTTGACATTTCTATTTTGGCTATCCCTTTATAAGTATGTATTTTGAAAAGTTAATAGGTAAAAGTTTGTATAATTATCATTTTGGATAAAAGTTTGTATAATTATCCTTTGGTCCTTTTTAAAAGTTAATGAGTAAAGAGTCGATGGGTAAAAGTGGAGAATAATTTCGGAGCTTGAATGATTAGATTGATCCTCTCTCGGCATTTTAACCATTAAATTTGCCCCTTATTCCTTGAGAACACTAACCAACCAAAAAAACACATCCAGTTTTTGAGTAAATATGGTAAATTTTTTTCCTCATTTGTTGTCTAAATCCTTTCATAGTTTCCAATAACATTGAACTAATATTTCTTTGACAAATAATACAGTAATAATAAATCATTTTCAAAACGATAAAGATACGGGTACAGAGGCCATGGTACAGAAAACGATTGCGTTCGGAGACCCACTTTTTGGTCCCACACGAGTGATCCGAACCGTTCATTGTTCTTAAAACATTTTTCCGAGGGGCCCCGCCAAATTTCAGCTCAATCGGACGGTTGGAAGTGCTCCAACCAAAGTCCCACCGTTCCAACCAAATCTTCGAAAAAATGTTTTAAGAACAATGAACGGTTCGGATCACTCGTGTGGGACCCAAAAGTGGGTCCCCGAACGCGATCGGTACGTTTTCTGTACCATGGCCTCTGTACCCCTAGTCGGGTCCTTTTCAAAATCATGACTATATCTGGGATTTAATAACAATAAATAATAAAGACTGCATGAAGAGGAAGAAATTTATCTAGTTCGACTAAAAATGGTCCAAAGATGGGGAAAAAAATTAACATTACTTTTTTCTTGGGTATTATAGAATGCGTAAAGAGCAATTACCTAAGGAGCCGTTGATGTTATTTGGAAACTTCTCACGTAAGATGCGTGATCTTCCACTGCGAACCTGTGCGATGCACATGATCAGAAATTTACCTATAATGATTTTTTTACCACTCTTAACGTAAATTGATAAAATAAAATTACTACAATTCCTCCATCACTCTTTTAAGGAAATAACAAAAAATATAAAAAATTACCAACTTCGAACACCTCAATCACAAACTAATATGTTTAATAATTGAATTTGACGATTTATGGATTCTGCAAATTCAACTTAAAGAGTAGCAAAGAATAACACTTAAAGAAATAAGAACTTGTAGAAACAACTTATCGTTAAGCATTCTGCCAACTACATTACCATACAAAAAATAAAAACTTTTTGAAGTTCAAATTCTTAAATGTGCTTTGCTTAAAGAAAATTTCTTAAATGTGCTTGAGGAGATAAAATTACAGATCTTCATCACTGCCAAAATCATAAAAAAGCAACAAAAAAAAAATGTGCCAAAACTACTTGTAATTAATGGATAAACCCGCATCAAAATTGGAAATGGGGGGCATGCTGTGCACAGCCATGCTGTGCATGGTGCTGTGCACCCCCTCGGCCGTTTGGATCGTGTTTTGGACGGCTCGGATGTGTTTTGATTTTTTACCGTAAAAAAAAAATCAAAATTAAAGGATAATTGCCGAACGCATCCGAGCCGTCCAAAACACGATCCAATGGCCGAGGGGTGCACAGCACCATGCACAGCACGGCTGTGCACAGCATGCCCCCCAAGTCCATCAAAATTTGACTATCTTCCTAGTCAACAAAAAATGGGGTAAATCTAAAAAAAGAAAATGATAAAATCAAGATAACTTAGCAGTCAGCAATAAAGATTTGATTAAATGATTTCCCTTCTTCAATGATTAAAAACTGTCTAGGGGAAAAAATACTCATGAACAATCAAATATCTACAACTGCAGAACATAAGTTTTAACAAAAAAGGAAGTGCTATAACACGAAATCTCACATTTACCTGATTGGTTGCTCTTCCGTTCTATTTCTTCATCGATCTTTGTTTTCACTATAAATAGAAAATTACAAAATACCTTAACAGCCTTCTCATTCACGTCATAATGTCCCTTCCTACACAACATAGAATTTTGCTGAGTACTTGGAGAACAACAAAGATATATGCAATTGAAAACGAAAGAGAGAAAGCTTAACATGTTACGAAAAATTGGCGTAACAAAAAACACAGATAGCGTAACCACTTAATAACATAACATTAATCACTCAATGGCATTGCATTAATACTTAATGGCATCACATTAACCATAAAAAAAAGGCGTAACGAAAAAATCACAGATGGTGTAACTATTATGATCCACTTGTATGGAAATAACATTAACCACTAAATAAAATAACCTTGGGATAACAATAACCACTCAATGACATAACTAACGGTCTTTCACAACAAGGGGGGATATTGAAGCAATTCCCTATAATTTTCAATTCACAAACTGCTTTCCTTTCTTCTTCTTGTTTGTAAATAACGGAAAAGAAAGCACTCATAAAAACCATATGTCAGATGCAACAGCACAAAGAGAGCTTACAGGCATACCTCTTTGTTTTTCTTTGTCTTAGTTCCACCAAAACCCTTTTGTCTGTAAGTCGAAGAAAGAGGACAGTAAGAGCAGAGACTAAGAAGAAAGAAACTCAAACTTGAATGGCAGAGAATCAGGGGTTTTTAACCTTAACTTGTAAGTCGAATAAAGAGGACAATATGGACTTGATTGGATGCCGGATTAGCTATGAGTGGATTAAATACTGAGAGTGGATAAAATAGTAGAGAGTACTAGTTGTAGAGGATGTGCCCATAATGATGTGATATTTATAAAGAGTGAATAAATTAGTACTTGGTGATGATTTTGTAGAAAGGGGATGAGGTTGGGCAGATGATGTAAAAAGCTCTCAAATGATAGAATTGTCCTTGTGTGCGCCCATATTGAATTATGCATTAAATCAATTATATAATTACAAACATTTAATTTTCTAATAAGTTAACAACTATATAATGTCAGGTATTAATTTTTTATTAAATAAATGTACTAATTTATTTGAGATACCATTACAAATGCTTAAAAAAAACACAACTATTAATTCAAGAAAAAAAATAAAAATTTGCTAGGAAGTACTTTGTTTTTAATGCAGCAGCAGCATTGGGGGGTGGTGGTAGAAGCATATTTTGCACCTCTGAAAATTTTTGGACAGGGCTATGGCTAGGCAAATTTTTTACCCAGACTCACTTTTTTATTCCAAACCAAGGCAAGACAGAGGACCCAGGATAAGAGCTAAAAACAAGACATGTCACTACTAAAGGCCAAGTTTTTTTTTTTTTTTTTTTTTCCTAACAAAATTTAAGGCCAAGTTTGATTATTATTTTGTGACCTGCAATTACAAAAATATAATAAAAGACATTAAATGTACTAATAAAGGACATTACAAATATACAATACGTGGCCTAGATATGTATACTTCGGCACTTATAACACCCCTCGACTTAAATTTTCCTAGGCATGACAAAACATAAAGAAAAAGAAAACAAATTACACTAATAACTAATATACATATCATGTGTAGTAGGTGTATAGTACGATAAGCGATTGATTTTAACATATGCAACAAGTCTTTTAAACCCTCAGGCGGCGATTGATTTTAACATATGCAACAAGTCTTTTAAACCCTCAGGCGGCGATTGATTTTAACATATGCAACAAGTCTTTTAAACCCTCAGGCAGCCCTCGTAGGATAAGTAAATTCTCGTGAGGGTTTCCAGCAACGACACTCATAGACGCTGTGAATATTTTCTCAATACTATTAATTTATTCTCCAATCAAACAGCTTATTACTATGTCCCCATTATTAAAACCCACAATCAGGTAGCATGCATAAATCTCACAAAAAATACGGACAAGCACAATTCAAAACACTATAAATCTGTAAAGAAATTTCATAGCATCAATACTAAGTGTGAAAAACCAGGAAGCATAATTTAAAGTGAGACAACCTAGATATTCATCCAAACTAAACTTCGGACACCAAGCTCATTGGATGAGCACTCCACAAACAAAAGTACTTAGAAACAAGTGCAATTGGGACAGATGCAAGCCAAAGTGGGTGGGATAAGATTCTCCTCCCCTCACGTGCATGGTTCAAATCTCTCTCATGCCATTGCTGGGACTTGTGTGGATTTGTGTGGAGGACATTTGGCCAACTAGTCGCCTAGGTGCTGCTGTGGTGACAGTTTGTTCTCTCGGATAGTAGCTATGGCTCAACCGGACATTTCACAGCGGGTCTGGAACCCCAATGGTCACGCCCATGGGGTTGCTACAATGGTCGCCCCTTACCACCCTTTTTCCGTTTAAAAAAAAAAAAAAAAAAAAAAACTGGGACAGGTGCAAAAAAAATGGATTAGGTGTGTTGAAAGATAAACTTAGTTCTCAGCAGCCCAAAATTAAAACGTGGAGTACTGTTCAAAAATCAGGCAGATGACTTTTTGTACTTCCGTGATTGTTTTGTGATTTGATAATAAATGAGAGTTTATCTCATTTTGTTTTTTCTGATTGTTATGCCTCTAAATAGGTTTGTAATTAGATTGTAAAAATATGCAAATACGAGTGATCAAGTGTGTGAGAAAAGTGTGTAATTTCTCAGAGTGTTTATGAAATACAAAGTTTTGAGAGAATTTGTTTGATACTCCTTTGTTTGCATCAGTGGTATCAGAGCTCAGGCTCATCGTAAAAAATTCTCTCAGAAAAAATACATTTGTTGTGCTACTGCTATTTTCATCCAGAAATTAGCTCCCTCAAAATAAAATTTTTGAGTGTCGATTTTGTCTCAGCCAGAAGCAAAAATCCGGTGACGAAATTGAATAGCCTCTGTTTTTTTTTAAAACTCAGAAATTGGAGAGTGACGAACTACTCTCACCTTGCACCCACAACTGTTTCTTCCTCAGGCGGCGAGCCGATTCAAGTTACCGAGACGGATTGAAGCCGTCTGACGCAAAGCCCAAAAGTTTCACTTGCTGTCGATTGTAGCTTGGAAACCTCAGTGGTTATTTGAAGAACAAAGAGGTTACTTTGTTTTTCTTTTTATCCTCAGATCTAGTCTTGAAGTATGAAAAATTTCTCTCCTCGTTTTTCAATTCAGCCTTTAATAAGGCTATAAGGAGTTCTTTGGTTTCACCGAAAAAAAAGAGTTGTCTTACTCTTTGATTTCAGGGATCAAAGCAAGCTGTATCGAAGTCTCTGTCTCCACTTGTTTCATCACAAATTAAAGGAGCATTGAAGGGCTATCGGTTGTGTAATTGGTTTGGGTTTTGAATTTTGGTTTTTGTAATGATTAGAGGGAGAAATATGGATAATAATTAAAAAATAGGTATAATGATTAGAGAGAGATAGAGAGAAAAATAAAAATAAAATTTAAAAATATGGATAATAATTGAATAATAATTGAGAAAACCAATTCTTAAAAACCAACACGAATAAGGCCGTCGGTTTTATCAAGAAAAGAAAAGAAAATTTCTCTCCCCTGTTGATGTCAGATTTCCTTTAGTGCAAAGCAAAGGAAAAATTATGCAGCGCTGCCTCCGCTAGTTACAACCGGCCTAATTACACAACAGGCCCTTCAAGTTTTTGAAAGTATTAGTTTCACCAAATATTTTTAAAATTTACAATTTGGTCCCTGAAATTTCTCAAATAATTTCAGACTGGTCCAAATATTTTTGGATCTTTCAATTGGGTCCCCAAAGTTTTGAAATATTTCAAAATAGTCCCTGATAAGGATCTGATGGCCAACGGAGCTGCGCCAACGCTTATTCCAAAGCTCACCAAGGACAATTATGATAATTGGTCCATCCAAATGAGAGCACTACTGGGTGCTCAAGAAGTCATGGAGATAGTCGAAAATGGGTACGAGGAACCTATCTCAAAAGAAGCAAAAGCAACTTTGAAGGAGGAACAGAAAACAACGCTCTGTGCCGAGCGAAAGAAGGATTGCAAAGCCAGGTCCATCATCTACTAAGGACTTGATGAGATGACATTCGAGATCATCGCTTCCGCTACATCTTCCAAAGAAATTTGGGAGACGCTGCAGAAAACATACAAAGGTGCTGACAAAGTAAAGAGGATTCGCCTTCAATCTCTACGAGGTGAATTCGAGTCTTTACGGATGAAACCCTCAGAATCTATTTATGAGTATTATGGTCGAATCATGACGGTTACAAACCAGATGAGAAGAAACGGAGAAACTCCCATAGATACGAGAGTTATAGAGAAGATTCTCCGATCGTTGGATCTCAGATTCAACTTCATTGTTGTTACGCTGGAAGAACTTAAAGACGTAACAACCATGTCTGTCGAAGAACTTGTGGGCTCGCTGCAAGCCCACGAACAGATGTTGCACATAGATGATGATAAAGCCATGGACCAGGCTCTACAGACGAGGTTGTCCCTCAATGAAGATAGGCACGAGCAAGGGGGACATCCCAGAGAGGACGAGGCTATGGTTCTCATGGAAGAGGCTCTGGAAGTTCAAATTCCAGAGGTAAAGGAGGCAAAAGATTTTCCAAAAGAGGTGGTTACAACAACCGACCGAACATTGACAAAAGCAACGTTCAATGTTACAACTGCCAGAAGTATGACCACTACTATAAAGAATGCAGAGGAAGGCCAACAACAAATCAAGTTGGCGAAACAGCCAACTATGCAGACAAGGAGCCAGCAGGAGGAGATTCAATGAGTCTCATGGCGCACAGTTCCACCGAACAGGATCAAGGTACATGGTTTCTTGATTCCGGAGCCAGTAATCATATGACTGGCTCAAGACAGTTATTTACTGAACTTGATGAAAAGGTTCAGGGAGATATCTCTTTTGGCCACCTCTCCAAAGTCCTAGTACAAGGGAGAGGAAATATTGTGATCAAACGGAAGAATGGAGATCATGCATTCATCTCCAATGTCTACTATGTTCCAGACATGAAGACTAACATTCTTAGTCTTGGACAACTCCTGGAGAAAGGCTATCAAATTAGCCTGAAGGATATGCAACTGACGATCACAGATGCTCGAGGGAAGCTGGTTACTCGAGTAAAGATGGCGAAGAACAGGATGTTTCCGCTAACTGTTCTTCATGACACGCCAAAGTGCCTCAATGCCATTATCAACTACAAAGACTGGACATGGCATCTCAGATATGGACATCTCAACTTTGAAAGCTTGAAGATGTTGGCAAATAAGAAGATGGTCAAAGGCCTAACTCATATCCAACATCCAAATGAGGTATGCGAAAATTGTGTTCTTGGCAAACAACACCGCAACAATTTTGGAAAGCAAGTTGATTGGAGAGCAAGTATGCCGCTCGAGCTAGTACACACTGATGTGTGTGGTTCATTGAAGCCAATCTCAAACGGACAAAACAGATACTTCCTCAGGTTCACCGACGACTACAGCAGAAAGACGTGGGTATACTTTCTCAAACGGAAGTCAGAATTATTCGAGAAGTTCATAGACTTCAAAGCTCTTGTGGAAAAAGAAAGCGGCTACTACATCAAAATGTTGCGATCAGACCAAGGTGGAGAATACACTGGAGATCAATTCGATGGATTCCTTAGACAACAAGGAATCAGACACCAGTGTACACCAGCCTATACTCCTCAACTTAATGGTGTATCTGAAAGGAAGAATCGCACCATCCTCAACATGGCAAGGAGCATGCTGAAGGACAAAGATCTGCCCAAGAGATTTTGGGCTGAAGCAGTTCAATGTGCAGTCTACCTACTCAACAGATGTCCTACGAGGAACCTGAAGTCAAAGACACCACAAGAAGCATGGACCACTTACAAGCCAGGTGTGGCCCATCTCAAAGTGTTTGGTTGTATTGCCTACGCAAAAGTTCCAGAGGCAAATAGAACCAAACTTGAAGACAAAGGAGTGAAGTGTATCCTTATTGGATACGGTGACTGGACGATGGGATACAAGCTATACAATCCTGTCACTCAGAAGGTGATATACAACAGAGATGTCATTTTCAAGGAAAATGAATCCTGGAGTTGGGATCAGACAAAAGCTACCAGAAATATGGAGCTGACGATTGAAGATGAAGAACAGGTACAGACCAGGGAGGTACCTAGAAGATTAGAAGAGCCGCCATCACCGTCTCATGGTTTCCCTTCACCACAAAGAGGTGAACCATCCTCACCAGCTACAGAAGAATTTTCAGACAAGAGGCCTAGAGGAACACGAAGCCTTGATGATCTGTATCATAATACAGATCCGCTGGATGCAGACTTCACCATGTTCTGTCTGCAAATGACTTGTGATCTAGTTAGCTTCGATGAGGCTAACCAAGAAGACAAATGGAGGAAGGCTATGGATGAATAGATTCAATCCATAGAGAAGAACAAAACCTGGGAGCTGACCAATCTTCCAGAAGGCTATAAGACCATTGGTGTGAAATGGGTCTACAAGGCAAAGAAGAATGCTCAAGGAGAAGTTCAGAGATACAAAGTCAGACTCGTACCTAAAGGCTACAAACAGAGGGAAGACATAGACTATGGCGAAGTCTTTGCCCCTGTTGCCAGGATGGAGACAATCAGGATAATGATCTCATTAGCTGCTCAGCACAGATGGAAGATCTACCAATTAGACGTCAAGACTGCCTTTCTGAATGGATTTCTGGAGGAGGAAATCTATGTAGAGCAGCCACCTGGATATGTGAAGGAAGGACATTATGACAAAGCGTACAAGTTGAAGAAGGCATTGTATGGATTGAAACAAGCCCCTCGCGCATGGAACACAAGGATCGATGCATACTTCCAGCATAATGGATTCGAGAAGTGTCCTTCCAAGCATGCACTCTATATGAAGAAGGAAGTTGATGGAAGCCAGTTGTATGTATGCCTGTATGTTGATGACTTAATTTTCATAGGCAATAATCCAGCTATGTTTGATTCTTTCAAACAGAGTATGGTCAGAGACTTTGAGATGACAGATATCGGACTGATGACACACTTCCTTTGAATCGAAGTGATACAAGGAGATGACGGCATTTTCATCTCTCAAGCTGGATACGCCAAAAGCATCCTCAAGCGTTTTGGCATGGAGAAAAGTAATCCAGTGACTACTCCAGTTGAAAGTGGAGTGGAACTCAGGAAGAGCAAGGTCGGTAATGTTGATCCGACATATTTCAAGAGTCTGGTAGAGAGCCTTCGTTACCTGACATGTACAAGACCAGACATATTATATGGCGTTGGTCTTATCAGTCGATACATGGAGATACCTGACCAATCCCATCTAAATGCAGCCAAGCGGATTTTGCGCTATGTCAAGGGCACAGTCACTGATGGACTGTTTTATACAAGTACTGAAAACTTCAGACTTGTCAGCTATTCTGATAGTGATTGGGGAAGAGACTTGGATGAAAGAAAGAGTACTACAGGATTTACTTTCTTTCACGGAGATACAGCCTTCACGTGGTCATAAAAAAAACAAGCGATAGTGACACTATTATCTTGTGAAGTTGAGTATGTAGCAGCCAGCTCAGCTGTTTGTCATGCTATATGGGTCCGCAATATGCTGAATCATTTGGGAATTTCTCAAGAAAATTCCACGGAGATCTATGTCGATAATCGTTCCGCAATCACACTAGCAAAAAACCCGATGCATCATGAAAGAAGCAAGCATATCGACACACGCTACCATTTCATCAGAGAGCATGTGAAAGCAAAAGAAGTGGAGCTACTTTCTTGCCGGACATATGACCAGGCTGCTGATATTTTCACGAAGCCTCTCAAGCACGAAGCCTTCATCAAAATGAAGACAATGCTTGGAATGAAGAAATCCCAGACTCAAGTTTAAGGGGGGATGTTGAAAGATAAACTTGAAGCAACTTGGTTCTCAACAGCCCAAAATTAAAACGTGGAGTACTGTTCAAAAATCAGGCGGTTGACTTTTTGTACTTCCGTGATTGTTTTGTGATTTGATAATAAATGAGAGTTTATCTCATTTTGTTTTTTCTGATTATTATGCCTATACATAGGTTTGTAATTAGATTGTAAAAGTACGCAAATACGAGTGATCAGGTGTGTGCGAAAAATGTGTAATTTCTCAGAGTGTTTATGAAATACAAAGTTTGAGAGAATTTGTTTGATACTCCTCTGTTTGCATCAAGGTGCAATTCGGTGTGAAAAACTAGGAAGAATGATTAAAAGTGAGAGACCAAAGCTCATTGGAGATGCACTCAACAAAGAAAAAAACTTACAAACAGGTGCAACTGGGACAGGCGCAATTGTGAAAAACTTGGAAACATGTGCAATGGGGACAGGTACAATACGACACATGAACAAAACCAAATCAGTAAAGACGCATAGCCTTACGAATAGCCAAACACCAAGTGAAACAGATTCTCTTCATAAACAAATGGTCTCACATGATGATTAAAATAATGCAATTATTCGATGAGAGACAGTGGAAAGTGGGAAAATAAATGAAATGCCAAACACGTGAACATGGATTTTCATCAAAACAAAACTTCAGACACCAAGCTCAATGGATATGCACTCAACATAGAAAAATACCCAGACACATGTGCAATTGGGACGGGTGCAATTGGGTAAGGTGCAGTTGGGTACTCTAAACACCACTGTGAAATGGTCCCACATAATAAATTAAGAACGCAGACCGGTTACAAAATTATGAGCGAGTTGGTGCTGATTATGATCGCACTATGCAAATGCTTCGCACCATCATAGGAAGGTGGGAGGAAGATACATAAAAATGGACGCCTCCTTGATTCCCAGAACAGATAGGAGCAGGTGAGGGAAAAGAGGGAAAAGAAAGATTGGATTACAACACCCTTTTATTAGGATCTTATATAAATTAATAAAATAGGAAGCTAATATGTTTTCTTTAAAGACACGATCAAGCTTTATCGAACCATAATGGAAGCCTTTTGCTTTTACTTTACTTTCCACTACCAAATTTTTTGTCCCTTTTGATCAGAAAGTCTCATCCTTTCCAGACTTTCAATTCCCTCCCACTACGGTTTTATTTTTCTTTGAATATAATATTTCAAGTACACTATTTCGGGTAAGACATCTTTTCTGGCTAGAGTTTCGTACAGATAACGTGTTATAAACTTAAAACAAATAATATAAAAAAAACTGCATTAAAAGAAGACAAATATTGAACACAATATGTATATGAAATAGACATTCTTCAAGAACTATTGGGATCAATCTTCAAGATTGATTAATTTCTCATTAACTTGAAACTTTCTGTATTTCTCTTTTCTTTCCTTCTTTTTTATTACCCAGTGTTTTTCTTTGGATTTCTAACTAAATAAAACTGATAATTGAGAACCCAATTTGTGGATGAAGTCGCAGTTTATATCCAGCCATAGAGAATTATAGTTTCTTTATAGAAGAAAAATATTACATGATTCTTTATATTGTGGTAATTAATTATACTCGGAGTGTGAAACAATTTTGGAATGTGCAAGGAGTATAACATTATGTGTGAACTTTTGCCAGGAAAGCATTAGAAAAACCGAAAGATATAATTTTGGCTTATTGGGTTTTTTTTTATTTTATTTTATGTATTGTGAGATAATGACCTTAATTTCTTGAGATTCGAAATAAGTTGGCTTAAAAATAAACTGATTTAGTGGAAGGATGCCTTACTATTGAAAATAAGCAAAAGCAAATACAACTTTTTATTTTGTCACCATCTTGCCAGCCTTATCCTCGTCAATAATCAATACCAAGAACATATGAATAATACTCATGAATAATACTATCTCAATTTAATAGTTCTTCTTTGAAGTTCTTGAACTTCTCAGTTACTTATATCTCGTAATTTATAACTTTTTATGAGTTTTTCAATTGTTACAGAACAAATTCAGCTCAATTAGATATGCATAGGGGCCGTGATCCAATATTCGAATTTCTTATTCAAAAACTAGGATCCTAAATTCCGGACGAAAATTCGAAGTTTAGATCAACCTTTTATACATATCCAATTTAGCTGATTTTTTACAAGAATATTCAAAAAAATATGTTTAAATTAATGAACGGTTCAGATTATTCATGTGAGTCCCAAAAATAAGCTCGCAAATCGTTGTACATTTTTAGTTAAGAGTTCACGTAGGCAAGAATATGTGAGTGGAGATGGCAACGGGGCGGATAGTAGTCGGATTTATCCTCACCCATAACCCACCCACCCCCCCACCCCTTTTCGGAGGCAGAGTAAGAGCGGGAAAAATCAAAGAGGTGTCGGAGTGAGAATAATCAGTTCCTCGTTTATCGTACCAATTTTCACTAATTTGTTCTCTTTAGAATATTTTGAATAAATTACAAGATATTGATGAGTGATGTAAAAAAAAAAAATAGGCCTTGGAAAAACAAAGACATAAAATAGTGATTTATTATTGGGTAGTTTGCTCTTATTATATCAAAATAATGAAATCTAAGTATAAAAATAAGTAATAACGATAATCAGAGTCGGACCGGGGGACGCAAAGACCACTCCCACCCCCATTTGCTTATCGGATTGGAGATTATTACCTCGGATCAAGGCAGAAATGGCGCGGACTTTATTGCCATCCCTGAGTATCATTTTTTCCCTTTTCTTGTTCAAAAATGATAGATACACTCCCTCCCCAACCACTCCCCCACCAATCCCCCTCTCACATGTGGTGGGTCCCACCGTGGGTCCCACATGTGGTGGGACCCACAACATGTGAGACCCCACCAATCCCCCTCTCACATGTGGTGGGTCCCACCACATGTGAGAGGGGGAGTGGTGGGGAGTGGTTGGAAAGGAGTGTATGTATCATTGTTCTTTGTTGTTTCCTTTTTCCCTTTTGTTTCAAATTACCCAACTATCCAATTTAATAATTTCATTCCACATTACAAACCGACCCAAATATTTGGATTCTGGAGTTCAACAAAGAAGGGTTTACACGTAGAAGGTTAAAAAATGCTATCCAGGGGGAAGTATATGCTTGAATCGAAGCGAAAAGCCTCCAACAAAGATAGCCTAAAATCTTTCAAGGTTTCTATGATCTCAAGACAAAAGCAGTGTGACACAAGTAAGTAATGCATATCCGACATTCAACTTAAAACCAATTGATAATGAATACAGAAGCGCCCGGCCCTGACTCATATATATACTAGTTTTGGATGTTATATAACTAATCAATGTATAATAAGCTCTAACAATATCTAAAATTCAAGCAACTAACCTCTATAGTGGAAAACAAGTTATTACCCAATTGCAATAACCCTAAGGATCCCTGACCGCCAAAATGAATACGCTCTCCAATAAACCAAATTACAAAAAAAAAAAAAATTACGACTTTTTTTTCTAAATTGTAAATACTTATTTATACTATTAAACTAGTCTGGTTTAAATGAATGCAATATAATGTAAACTTTCCAAAATATTATCAGAATCGCAGCAAATGAAGAACTTAACTTGGAATAAATCCCAGAAGATATGAACACAGCTAGTATCTGTGACATGTTCACAAAAAAAAAAAAAAAAAAAAAGCTAGTATCTGTGACGCAATCAAGCACAAATCTATGAGTAAATTAATGGTGTTCTTAGCAAATTCGCAATAGTTATTTAATTGCAGTGATGAGGCAGTGACATTTTTTAAATAGTAAGCCATCTGATGGGTATTTTAGTTCAAAATGATAAAATGCAAGCCAGCTACAACATTTTGTGTAGTGGCTATACATGATGTTTTGTTTGAATGCCATTACTCATCCTGAAGTACAACAATGGGCAAACTAATTGAAAAACCCTAGATCCCCTAGGTTTAAAACCCTAGATCACCTTGATGCAAGACCTTTCTAGACCTGATCGAGCCAAAATTTTACATAAATGATTTAATCAACAAGCACAACAAGCACAACGATCTCGATCGTCGTGATTGTGTTGCAGTCATGTTGCTACTCTACATTCAACTATTGCACAATACTTAGGCTTAGTTTTCCATCTGCTAAAATGGACATTTGCTAAAATCAAGTGTCCAGATTCACCCAGTTGATTTTAGCAAATGTCCATTTTAGCAGATGGAAAACTAAGCCTTAGTTTACTATTAAGTAAGTTGAACAAATAAATTGTAAAGGTTATTGTGAAGTTTATTTTTATAATGGTCGATTTGAACCGTTAGGATTTTACATTTTCTTTATTCCATCATTTTCTACAAATTGCAAAATCATTGAATATTGATAACTACATGGTCAAAAGACGTTAATGCTTCCGGAGTCATTAAAGCCTTATAAAACACCACCGGGCTCCACCTGAGGTGTTTTTTTGCTATCAGGACCGTCTATCTTTTACACACTATGGATTAGATTGTTTTGTTCTAGAATGGAGTTAATCGTGTATCATTAGACACTTGATCGGATGAAAAATACCATGCTTTTACATTTTTCGTGATTAGTATTTAGTCATTGAAAGCAAATTTTTAGGGATTAATTAATTTTTGGTCATAAAAAATATGTTAAAAGACTAGGGCAATTAGCCAGTTGGTCGTGTAACCCCTTCCATTGGGCTGAGGTTCTGGGTTCGACTCCTATGGAGAGGAGGTCAACACTTGTGGTTTACTGACATCTAACAGCTAACTTACTAGTAATGTATATCGAATGTAAAAGCAAAATAAACAAAAAAAAAATCTGCCAAATTAAAAGTGCGCCAAAATATTTCGTGGAAAAATTAGAAAATTAGGCGCCATTCCCCTATCAGTCGCAGAAGTAGAAAAATAGTGAAACAAAAGCTTTTAGTGAAGGGGGCTGAGACCTTCTCTCACTCTCTAGGGCAAAGAAACACCCTGGTTTCTATCGCCTTCACCGTTCATCGTCTCCGCCATCGTCATCCATCATCACGGACACGTCTGTCACGAAGCTTTGTTTCCCCATAACTTTCGCTGGAACTCACGAATACCGAAGGTTCTCCAAACTCGTTGTCTCTTCCGTCTGTTAGACACAAAGGACTAATATACAGGTTTTTACTCTCCCTTAAACTAGTATTTGTGGAAATAGGGTAAGGAAACGTATCGAAGCAGTCGGGTCAAGGCTTCACCGGCCCCAACACACAGCCACACACCTATCCCCCCAACCCCACCCCTCTAGAGAGCGAAGAGAGAGAGCCATCCTCCTCCTGAAGCTGCTTCTTTTATGGCGGCGGCCTCAGCTAGGGCGGCTGTTCTCTTCATCTCAATCAAACCACAGCCTCCTCCCTTCTCCCACCACCTCCTCATCCGCCCTCTCCTTCCCTCCTCTTCCTCCTCCTTCTCCACCACCAACCGCCGCTCCTCCCCTATCATCACCTGCCTCGTCTCCGGTGTAGACGGCGGAGGTGTCTCCGACGACTTCATCTCCACTACAAAGTCCAACGGAGGTGTCTAAGGCTGTTTCGGATTCTGCCAAGGACTCCATGAAACAGACCATTTCCACTATGCTTGGGTTGCTTCCGTCGGATCAGTTTTCCGTTACTATTAGGGAAACGAAGCGGCCTTTGGATCGCCTCCTTATGTCTTCCATAATCACTGGGTTAGAAATTATGCAAAGTCTTGGGAGTATTTTTTTACTATATTTTGATATGAAAGGGCAACCTTGTGCGCACGTCCACTGGCGGAGAGCTAAATTAAAGCTGGAGCAAAATTCGGACTAGCTCAAAGGCGTTCATAGCACACAGAGGTTTCGAACATACGATATTAGGACAACTCCCTTAAGTCTTAGGAGGCGCAAATCCCTTTAAGTCTTAGGCCTTCACCAGGCCAATTAGTTGGATGCTTAAGTTCACTTTTTATGGATAATTTCTTTACTGTAACAGCAGTTGATTCTTACAGGAAAAGAATCAGCTTTCTTGTAATCCGTAGTGTGATCTCTTGCTATATCTTGTTGAATTGTGGAGGAATTTGAGTTGATCTAGGCTTTGTTTATAGGTATACTCTGTGGAATGCGGAGTACCGGGTATTGTTGATGCGGAATTTCGATATATCGATGTGTAATTGGAGAAGTTCGGATTTTCTAGGGGGAAATAAAATTGGGGAAGTGAAGCGTGAGGAGAATGAGGGTGGTGGGGCTAGTGATGTTGAAGTTGATAACTGTAGTGAAGATTCGCAGAGCATTGATATTCAGAGTCTTGGGAATTTGTCCCCGGAGGCTCTGAACTACATACAGAAGTTGGAATCAGAGCTTTCTACAGCTAAGAAGGTGAGTTTTGTTTTATTCTGTGTGATTTAGATATTGAATTTGGATTTCTAGAATTGGCATGATTCTACTATTCGTGTTACGCCCTGCATTTTATTTTATTTATTATGTTGCAATTTACAATTGGGTGTTGTGGTCAGATCCTAATTTATTATTTTTTGTGGGTAATATAGTTTGGAGGTTATAAGCTAATTTTAGTAGATTATATTTATTAAGCCATTTTTATTTATTATATAGGTTTGTATGTTATTGGTAAATATCTTTATTGGGAACTTTGGTGAGAGGGCATAGTATAGGGGTTATTAAGAAATTATTTGGCTATATTTAGGGTTATCACGTTAGTGGGTGGTCATGTTAAATAGATATTCCTTAGTTGATTAGGGTTATAGTGTGAGAACCATATTGAGAAGAGAACTATCATACAGAGCCACATCAAATGATCGAAGGATTTTCGGGGTGGTTTTATCAACTTGTTCTCGATCTTTGTTCTGGTACGTCCAAATATTACTCCTTTTTGTTTCTATTGTTTTGGATCAATTTGTTGAAGAGAAACAGTTTCTTGGGTTGCAAATCTTTTTGTGCCATTAGATATAATTGGTTAGGAGAGAGAGAGAGAGCACGTGATGGTGTCTTGATCAAGTGGTCATGACCTCTCTCCCTTGCACTCTAATGGAGTTAATTAGTGGGATTAATATAATATATATTCATGGGCTATGAATGTCAAAAGGGGGTTTTCGGTGAGGTACTACTCTTCCATTGGGATATATAATATGTATTGCTTGGATGGGAAATTAAGGCCTTTCATTACTGAAGCTTGGTTTTGGAGTTTCGGGCGACTAATGGTGGTTGATAATTTAGGATTAGGCACATTTTGGGTACGTAAATTAAATAGGACATTCCTAGAATTACATATTCAGTGTTGTACTTTTGAACTAGTTAGTTATTTCAGGTTCTTAATTTATTCTGTACAGGTTAATCTCTTTTTGCGTATTCGAGTTGTATCACTTTTGGACCCAGGTGAGTGGTTAAGTATGTTACGTACTTTCGAACTTTCCCGTGTCCCTTAAATTATTTGTTGAAAAATTTGGAATTGTTAATTGGGAAATATTTACATTTGGTTCTCTAAATTGGCACGCGATAAAATGTATTCTTTTTGGTGAGATCTTTATGGATATTGTTGGGAACTTTTATTATTGGAAGCCCAGGGAAATTATTCCTTTGTATAGGTGACCCTGGCCATAAGGGAAGAGACCCGGGTTAGGCCGGTGACCCTTTTGCTCAACGGCTGTCTTTCGCCGGATCGACTTAGGGAAGAGTACCATGGTTTGCCAACACCTGGTGACTCTAAGTTCGATGTTGGATCCAATTTTGAGATTATTATTTTGTTGGCCATGGTACTATTTGGTTGTGGTTCCCCATTGTTATTGGATATCGTTTTGTGATCACCATTAAGATTTACTATTGTTTATGGTACATCGTGAATGCCAAATTATGTTTACATGGAAATCTATTTTTATCTCTGCTTTAGAACTTTATTTAATATACATGCTTCGCCATTCACTGAGCTTGTCAGCTGACGGATTTATTCCAACATCATTTTCAGGCAAATAAAGTCGATAGGTGAGGACTCTTGGCGGCGTCCTGGGGATTTATTGTGTCAATCTCCATAGGATATTGCATTCTAGTTTTGAAATTTTATTAACGCTTCCGCATTTTGCTAAACCTTTTGATAGAAATCGAAAATCCTTTTTCTATTGGTGATATATTCTTATCATTATGGTTTATGGGATGGTTGTGCCCATGGATTTGATTTGGGACCTATTTGGCCATGGTTGGTTTGATAAATAAAATTGAAAAAAATGGGTAACTTGATGCCCGATGACTTATATTTTATTTTAGGCTGCGTGTTTCACGAGTTGAGGCCTCGTGGTTCACGGCCGGTCACTTCTCATTTTGGGGTGTGACAATTGTGGTATCAAAGCTTATGTTTCGACAAAATATTTTTCATCTTTAAAAAAAAAAAGAAATTCATCATATGCATTTAGTGGAGGTTCGAGTCCCCAGAGCCCTTTAGGCATTTGAGAGAACGTTTGTTACTTCATGTTTATCGGTATCTACCTTATATTATAAGGAGAGATTCAGCGACATTATTTCGGTACCATTTAATTTTCTTTGGATTCCACAGGGTATTGATAGAGATTGTAGGAAAAGAGATTTTATTCATTGATGGAATCATCACACGTATTTTACTAGTGCTTTTGGAGATGAAAAGTAGTTGGACTATTAGTTGCACTGTGATGTTGTCGAATTTATGGAATTTGGATTTAAGGTATGAATATTTGGAGTGTGATTTTAAGAATGTCAATAGGACGAATGCCTTACTATGTTGGAGATGTTAGGCCCAGTTACTTGGTTAAGATTGTACTATTAGGGCCAAAAAAAAAAAAAAAAAAAAAAAGGATAAAAGTTTACTATTAGGATTTTCGGTAAATCGCAATTACTCTTTATTTCTTGCTATAATTGTAATAGACATTCTGGTACATTTTATTACGAGAGTTAGTAACTGTGCATCATCAGAGGACATACTATGATACTACATGGGTTGCCGATGTTTATTAGGAGGATTAATAGTTGCGCGAATGGACAAGATTCTAATGTTTCACGGTGGGCAGATGTTAGATATGAACTTTCAGATAGTCCCTATTAGTATGATATGGGAGTGGCTTCATTGTTTAAATTGGTGGATTGTTTTTGTGGTGATATTAGTTTGGATTTGAGGCTTGACGACAAATTGAGAGATTTTAGTTTTAGTAAGTTAGGATTCTGGGTAATGACCGTGCCGATGGCTATAGGTGTATTAATTTGGGAGCACTTGGCTTGTTTGGGGTTTATGAAAGTGAAATTTTAAGGTGCGTTTTGGTTATTAGCCAGCAAAGGAATGGAATGTTGTTGAATTTGAAATCTAGCATTGTGGTGGTTAAAATTTTTGGAAATAGAAAATTATTATACGTAGACTTATGAGATGAGAAATATTGTTACTGTGAGGTTCACGTGAATATGCATTATCATTGGAGATTTCGGAAACATTTATTTCTCGCGTTATTTTTTTTAAACAGATGACTGTGTCATGATCATAGGATATGTGGCATGCAAGATTTTGTGGAGCTAAATTTTTATTGTTCAGTGCTTGGATTTAGGCCCTAAGTTGTTCAGTGAATTAAAATTTTTTGGAGGTTGTCTTCGAGTATTGCTATTTGATGGATTATTCTAGGGGATAATCTTGGATACATAAGTTTTTATGACTCTATTGAAGTCTGGTAATTGATAAGGTTCTCCATGTTCAAATGATTATCAGCAATATTTTTATTTCTTTCGGTGGCTAAGTAGATTTAGATTTGTAGTTGGAATTTGACATGTGATATTCTTTTTAATAGCACCATTGGTATATAAGGAGATGAGTTGAGGGGATGGAGTAAATTTACTTGACTTCAAGAATAGTTTCCTTACTACTCTTTTTGTATGACACTGTTAGAGATTTAGATTTGAGAGGCTTCTGCAGTACATCGAGTTCTAATTTGGAGTGATTATTTGTTTGTGGTAAGGAGAGTAGTAGATTGAGAGTTCACCTGAATTGTTTCAATGTTTTGTTGTGAAGCATGTGTATGTGATAAAAGAAGGGATCAAATGTGTGATTTGTTGGGTAACTATACTCTTGAAGCTAAAAGAAAATTTAATAGCTTTGAAGTTTAAGGAGTTCAAGGTGCAGTTCCTGTTTGCCTACCAAAGTGGATGATGATAATTCATTATTGTAGTCTACTCATTAGAGCTTGGGTTGCTTGCAAGCTAGATTTATTTTGGACCTGTTCTAGGGTTATGAATCTTGTTTACGATTTTGGGTCACTCCTCTTCTTTGGACTTCAGTGAGTTTCTTTTGGTGAAGTCTGCATATTTGGTGAGATTTTTGTGAGTGTACTATTGAAGCTTGGTCGTCAAAAGGGTAGAAGTATGTTAGATTGAGCTTTAAGTTTGAGATAACTAGTGCTACTTTGGAGAGTTCAATACCATGTGATAAGGAAAGATTCATTACTTTGGATAGTACACTCTATTTGATAAAGATAGATAGATCAAAATATAAGCAGTGTATGTATGTGAAGTCTTTTGGATTGTTGACCTCGAACCTTGTTCTAAACCCGATGATTGATAAGCATAGACTGTTAGGTGATTAGTTGTATTTTTTGTTTTAGCAATTTCTTTTAGATTACTGATTAAGTGTCGAAATTGAACAGTCCTACTTTAGTGGTTCTTAGAACTAGGAGGTATTCTGGTTTATTGTGGAATATTCAGAATTGAATTTCATCAAATGATTGGAGACTATAGCATAAGTGATAGCTTGTTGAAAGTAAGGATAAGCAATGGGTTGGGAAGATATAATTGGATTTGTATGTATTAGATAAGTGATACCATTGGTCTATGCCGAGCCATTTTGCACTGGTGTTCTTCAACAAAATAGATTAGACTTACTTCAATGCAGTTTTGGATATAGAATGAATAGCTTGTAAAGACATGATAATTGAATAGTGAGAGCGAGGGGCTTTAGAGCTTATAGGTAATTGACTTATTCAATTTTACGGAGACTCAATTTGTTTGAGATTCAATAGTGACCATATAGATTTTCAAGAACTCGATTTGAGTGTTTTGGAGTTGTTTGTGGATATAGAAATTTTTCTAATAATTTTACGATTTATATTTTGATTTTCGATCTAACTACAAAAAAAAAAAAAAAAAATAAACAAACAAGAGTTTATTTTGCAGAGTTTGCAACAGAAGGTATTTGTTTCTTCTTAACTACTCAATTTATTTACTACAAGCTACTCTACAATGTTGGTATGTAAAATTTTCTTTTGTAGGGATTACTGTAATGTTTTTATGTTTTTCGACCAAAAAAAAAAGATTTAAATATATATAAATTCAACAAGGTTTGTAGCCTTCCAAGTTTCAAGGATGAACCATTCTGGGGAGAGACAGATGTGACTCCTAGACTAACTAACTCCATTGAAAGCAATAATTTTGGTTTTTAATCCTGGGTCATGTTGTAGGAAGTAATATATTTCAATATATATATATATATATAGATTTATATCTGTTTTGAATCTTATTTAGAGAGGAAAAATTATTGGTTTCCAATAAGTGGTATATGGTAATTTTTGGGCACATGCTTTTGCACGGTAAATTGGATTGGTTTTGGAGTACTTCATACACTATGGAAAAATTGTGATTATTAGGTTGACATTCCTCATTTGATCCTGGTATTAATTCATGATTTGATAAGGTTGGTTGGTTCGCTTCTATAGTCTTTGCTTGAGTTTGTTTTGAATAAAGCGGCGATGTTATGTGATCATACTGGAGGGGATGTTTTTGTGAATATTGTAGCATGGGGATCAAGTGCAGATCGGAAATATGCTATATCTCGAGGTCTACATGGATGGGGCTATTGAGTTTGGCTAAAGAAAAAGTCATTGAGTCCTTGCTATATTTTGGGCCGTTTGAGGTTTTGGCCAAGAATGGTAAGGTGGATAGTCAAATTCTTTGCTGCCTAGTTTAGCTAGAATTGACAATGTTTTTCAGGTATATATCAATGTTCAAAGAAGTATGTGTATGGTTTATATGCTTCCTATGGTGATGAGATAACCTACATGATGAAAAACCCAATTGGGATTCCTGATAAAAAGGAGAAGGAACTAAGGACTAAAGGAATTTGAATGGTTTAAGTATTAAGGCCCAATCGTGCGGATGAAGAAGTTACTTGGGAGCGTGAAGAGGAGATGCGCGAGAATATCCCCATTAGTACACATGAGGGTTCGTGTGCAATTTCGAGGACGAAATTTATTTTAAGGGGGGAAGGATGTTACGCCCTGCATTTTATTTTATTTATTATGTTGCAATTTACAATTGGGTGTTGTGGTCAGATCCTAATTTATTATTTTTTGTGGGTAATATAGTTTGGAGGTTATAAGCTAATTTTAGTAGATTATATTTATTAAGCCATTTTTATTTATTATATAGGTTTGTATGTTATTGGTAAATATCTTTATTGGGAACTTTGGTGAGAGGGCATAGTATAGGGGTTATTAAGAAATTATTTGGCTATATTTAGGGTTATCACGTTAGTGGGTGGTCATGTTAAATAGATATTCCTTAGTTGATTAGGGTTATAGTGTGAGAACCATATTGAGAAGAGAACTATCATACAGAGCCACATCAAATGATCGAAGGATTTTCGGGGTGGTTTTATCAACTTGTTCTCGATCTTTGTTCTGGTACGTCCAAATATTACTCCTTTTTGTTTCTATTGTTTTGGATCAATTTGTTGAAGAGAAACAGTTTCTTGGGTTGCAAATCTTTTTGTGCCATTAGATATAATTGGTTAGGAGAGAGAGAGAGAGAGAGAGAGAGAGCACGTGATGGTGTCTTGATCAAGTGGTCATGACCTCTCTCCCTTGCACTCTAATGGAGTTAATTAGTGGGATTAATATAATATATATTCATGGGCTATGAATGTCAAAAGGGGGTTTTCGGTGAGGTACTACTCTTCCATTGGGATATATAATATGTATTGCTTGGATGGGAAATTAAGGCCTTTCATTACTGAAGCTTGGTTTTGGAGTTTCGGGCGACTAATGGTGGTTGATAATTTAGGATTAGGCACATTTTGGGTACGTAAATTAAATAGGACATTCCTAGAATTACATATTCAGTGTTGTACTTTTGAACTAGTTAGTTATTTCAGGTTCTTAATTTATTCTGTACAGGTTAATCTCTTTTTGCGTATTCGAGTTGTATCACTTTTGGACCCAGGTGAGTGGTTAAGTATGTTACGTACTTTCGAACTTTCCCGTGTCCCTTAAATTATTTGTTGAAAAATTTGGAATTGTTAATTGGGAAATATTTACATTTGGTTCTCTAAATTGGCACGCGATAAAATGTATTCTTTTTGGTGAGATCTTTATGGATATTGTTGGGAACTTTTATTATTGGAAGCCCAGGGAAATTATTCCTTTGTATAGGTGACCCTGGCCATAAGGGAAGAGACCCGGGTTAGGCCGGTGACCCTTTTGCTCAACGGCTGTCTTTCGCCGGATCGACTTAGGGAAGAGTACCATGGTTTGCCAACACCTGGTGACTCTAAGTTCGATGTTGGATCCAATTTTGAGATTATTATTTTGTTGGCCATGGTACTATTTGGTTGTGGTTCCCCATTGTTATTGGATATCGTTTTGTGATCACCATTAAGATTTACTATTGTTTATGGTACATCGTGAATGCCAAATTATGTTTACATGGAAATCTATTTTTATCTCTGCTTTAGAACTTTATTTAATATACATGCTTCGCCATTCACTGAGCTTGTCAGCTGACGGATTTATTCCAACATCATTTTCAGGCAAATAAAGTCGATAGGTGAGGACTCTTGGCGGCGTCCTGGGGATTTATTGTGTCAATCTCCATAGGATATTGCATTCTAGTTTTGAAATTTTATTAACGCTTCCGCATTTTGCTAAACCTTTTGATAGAAATCGAAAATCCTTTTTCTATTGGTGATATATTCTTATCATTATGGTTTATGGGATGGTTGTGCCCATGGATTTGATTTGGGACCTATTTGGCCATGGTTGGTTTGATAAATAAAATTGAAAAAAATGGGTAACTTGATGCCCGATGACTTATATTTTATTTTAGGCTGCGTGTTTCACGAGTTGAGGCCTCGTGGTTCACGGCCGGTCACTTCTCATTTTGGGGTGTGACAATTCGGCTATATTTTTCATTGTTGACACATGTCAGGCTATGATTGGGTGCTTGTTTTTGGCGAAGACAACTACAATGGAGGGTGATAGAATTGAATTATGAAGTTGTTTGTACCATAAATTTTAACATTTACACGTGGCAAATAAATTGGTTAGAAATTATTTTGATTTGATTCGGATTTAGTAATTATGGCCGAATTATCTATAATTTAGGAGATAAGATTGTTGCCTAAATTATAGGGAAGTGTTGTTATCTATAACAAGTTAAATATAGCCGAAATTAACATGTGCTAATTACTTTGAGAACATGGGTAGTTATTTTCGGCTAGTTAAAGGACACTTGTCACTTTTTGATACGTCTTCAAGAGGATGCCGTAGTGGGGGCAAGACGTGGGGTTATGGCTGAAGATCATGGACGGTTATACTTGGAAGTTACATTTGGTCCCAGAAGCTATAAATACAAGTCATTGTGCAACATTGCGGAGGTCCACGCACCAACAACGCTCACAGCAGCAAAGTAAATTTAGTTTTTATCTCCTAACTTTCAGTTAGTCGATCGATCCCTTTTTCTATGTCTATCTTCTACCTTTACCCCTTTTCTTCTTCTTCTTCTTCTCTATCTATGTAAACCTTAGTTTTCTTCAGTTGTTGAAGTCCTTGTTCAAGGCCCACGAACCGTTGTAACTTTAGTTTCTCCTTTATTCAAGTTGTGCAATTGCTTGAAGGAAGTCAGTTAATTTCAGGCGCTCATCTTTATTTCTCATTGGAGATCTGTATCTCCTGGCACGCCCGCATATCTTCTACACCACCAGGTGTTGACCACTCCCGTTTCTCCTGTCCCTTGGAGGAATTCGGTGGCAACAGAAGTTGAAAAAACTTTGAGTGAACCTGAATTAACAATATTTATAACTCAAACAAAATACTAGCTTTGTAATCTGTTCGTACTGTCTCATTTGGTCGTCTTCATAGTATTTAGCGGAAGTTATTCCATGACCAGTTGAACTTATGAAGATTCAAATACTACAAAATGGGTTGGTTGATGAAAATGTCGTCGGAAGAAATTGGTATTAATAATGGCAGAGAAAAATTGGTATTATTCTGGTATTAAGAAAAATTGGTATTAGTAATGTTGTCGGATGAAAACGTCATCGGAAGAAAATGTTGTCGGAAGAAATTGGTATTATTCTTACTGCTCGAGGCATGTGACCCTGAATTTGTGCTTAAGTTATATATGGAAGTGACATTTTAGGGTTCAACTATAACTTCTAATTCTCAAACATGGTCCATACTTTGATTGCTTGTGGTGTTTCAACTATTTCAACTAGCATCATCTGATTTTTAAGAGGAAGGAGCTAAAAAGTTATCCACTTGAAGATGATTTCCATTCGTTTTTGCAGGAATTGAATGCCAGGAAGCAGGAGAATTTGCAAATGGAGAGTATAAAAGAAAGCAACAATGATTTGTGGGAGTGTCTTCGATCCTTGGACTCTGATATGGTAATCACATCACTTTTTCATTTGAAGTATTGTTGGGATTATGTATTTTTCAAAAGAAACTCTTCAAAGAGCACTTGTCCCACATTGGCTAACTAGAGAACATTTATGTTCTTTATAAGTGTGGGGGCTCCATGAACCATTGATGAGCTAGGCCCAAGAGAGGCCTCGCGCGCACACGGGTTGGGCCAAGGTCCAAGCCGATTTGTGAAAACCGATCCGGAAACCAGTTAACCGGGTGCGCGTTGCGAACCTCGCGCGCAGGGGGGGTGCAAATCCCCAAATTTGGAGCCTCGCGCACGTTCTGTGTCACAGTACCGTTACAAAGCATGATTAAAACATGTGGTAAATTGATTCAATCAATTTGCTGTGATTGATTTTACTTTCCGAAAAAATTATTTTCCCACGCCTATATAAGGTGCTGTCCCCCAGCCATTTCAACACACCGAAAAACATCTTCACACTACAGAAATTCATAGAGCAAGAAAGTCGATTGTGTTTTGCATTTCCGGTCTCTTTCCTGTGCAGAAAAGATCGAGACAGAGGCTGTATTCTGGGCTGTTTTATCCTGGAGGCGGCGTGGCTAAAACTGCTTGCACAAAGAGGGCGGAGCCGCGAAACGTCTTAAAGAGAGCGACCTAGTCCGCGACTCAACCCAAAAACAACAGCCAATTTTCTGTGGTATTTTTGTTCGCTTTCAGATTCTGAGGTAAACGGTTCCATATTTTTAAAGTATTTTCAACAAGTATTAACCACCAAAAGAGAGGACATAGCAAGGGTATATTGTCTTTAATAGATCTCCCCTTAACAAATGCAGGCTGATTTGGGCTCATAATCAGAGGTAAGACAGCTTGAAGCCTATTGGCTAACACCTTTGTAAATGATGTTGCAGGTCGACTGTAGTCCTTTACAGAGATAGGAGAGACAGATTTGGGAACCAAAGTAAGGGCTCTAGCATTCAACACTCCATTCATTTGACCACTACATAATTTTTTTTATATCCCCAGGTTTTCTTAAACATTGGGCAACATAGTCACCACCAAGGAGCAGTGGTTTAGCTATTGAAATTTGGCAAATCTAGAGCTTATTTCATCTTGGTCCTCATTATGTTTATGTTTTCCTTTTCCTATGTTTTGTTATGAGGTTTAATTGTCATGCATGTGTTCTGCTGCCACCACTATTGTATCAGAATTCCTGAAGTGTAATTATTTCTTTAGCTAGTTTCCAGTAATAAGTAGAAATAACCTGGCTTATAAATAAATAGATAGTTCTCAGCTTTTTGAAAAGAGGGAGAGCTCTTTATATTTGGCAGTAGGCTTCACATTTGCTTGACACATGGACCTTTTGAGCTGGGAATTTTTTTGACTGTTAACTTTTCTTAAACATTTAGACCCATTTTTCAGCCAAATGGGTATGATCATCTTGTACATGAAACTTTCTTAATCAATTACCGTATGAAGCACTAGTTCAAATCTTTCTATAGGTCGGCCACCATCAAAGCGCGTGCGAGGTAAGACAGTTGGGAAGGGAGTTGATAGACTAATTTCTTACAATGGTGGGGAGAAGCTTTTTGTTCCAGTGCTACCGGAGTGGAATTCTTTGTTCGGGGTCTCGATCATTTGTTGCAGAGATGACTATACCGATATACATTTAACTCAAATATATGATTTTTCCTTTAGCCTGATGTTAAAGCCAAGAGGTCCATTCATTGTCGTGGAACTTAGAAAACAGTTTGTGGCATTAACTCTGTTCTTACTCCTTTTTTCCTTGTTTTTGTGTAGTGACTTTATGCTAATGTAAATTTAACTTCATAGGTAGAGAATGGTGGCTCTGGGAACAAGGAATTTCCAGAAGTGTATGAGGAAACTCATATGAACAAGATAAAGAGTGGATCTTGATATTTGCTCTAGAAAATATGTATGTTTCCTAGTATTTTACACGTATGTCAATGATATGGGATTGTATACCCTTTGCAGTCACATGGGCTACATTGAAATGATAAAAATGAAAGTAGCATTCTTGTTCAAGACTAAGTTGAACTCCCATGATTTCATTGTAAATGATTTCAGTTACAAGATCAAGAGTGTTCAGGATTCCATGTAACTACCCTGTGTGTGTTTTTGAGCTTGCACTTGTTCCACTTTGCTGCAACTTCATTATGTTTGCAATGCAACTTCCGTTCTGCTTCTAGTTGTTGCTGCTTGCACAAGTGTTTTTGAGCTTGCACTTGTTATTGCTGCTTCTAATTATTTGTTATTTGTACACCTACAGGCCGAGTTGCTGCAAGTGCGAGAAGAATGTACTTAGTCTGGTGTGCAGATGACACTGGAGGAGATGTCTACACAGGTGGTTGGGAAGAGGAAGTAGTACATACTCGGGTTTGGGGTTGGGCCCAAGCCTTCTTCATCTTCTACTGGTGGTCGCCCTTGTCGTTGGTAAGTATACTTGCCTTTTTACTGTTGTGTAAATCTTGTAAAATCTGGGGTTAGTTTTGATTTTCGTCGTTGGAGTAATGTTTCTTTATAGCCGGTAATGTGACAACCTCATCAGTGTTTAGGTGTTTTTTACTCGTTAAAAGAAGATTTTGTAGAGCTCGACAATGGTGCATCAAATATTTGGTGATTTTAATTGGTGATTTTAAAAGCAGAACACTTCCAACAAGGAAGTTGGAAGTGGAGTATATGACATGTAAAAAAAAAAACCCATAAAATCTTTACCTTCTTAATCCCTTCGATGCATCTTTTGAAGTCTTCCATTGAATACTCCATAATGTTGAACTTTGTCTTTTGGGTGTGTATCTTAGAACTGGGTTGACTATTATGGGGTTCTATCGAGAATTTGGTTCTGAGTGAAAAAATTGGGCAAGTGATTAGAGATGGTCTAAATACATATACTGCTGAGGACTTTGCAAATCTAGAACTTATTTGCTCATTTTTTATTGGGCTGCTCTTTTGGAGTGGTTGGTATTGAGATGAAATTATCTTCCTTGTTTATTCGTTTCATCTAGTTTTTGCGTTCTATGTTGTGATCTGTCGTTGTTTGGAATTTTTTGAGTAAATGCTTATTTCTTGTTCGGTGTGTAACTGGGAATCGATATGCACGCTCGTTTCTAATATTCAATAGTACCAAATACCAACGATGGATGCTTTGATTGCTTTCCTAATAACGATCTTGTGGGTCTCAATTGCTGCTACTTTTGGTCCTTTTTTTTTTTTTTGATCTCGTACCGGTCTCAATTGCTTGATGTACCAATGATGATACTTTCATCACTCCAGTTCCTAGTGATTAGTAAAAGAAAGTGAATGCTTGCTCTTGAGGCACTTGACAATCATTGTGTACCTATGCAAGCACAGAGGCTTTAGTACATGTCTCTTGCTATTGAGGATGTTTGACAATCTTTTCGGACCTATGCAAGCCCAGGCTTAACTGTAGGTGCAAAGATGGCTTTCAAACCGACAGCCATGCTTTTTGGTCAGTTTTGTTTTTAGGTACTGTGGAATGAATGAAAATCTGGTGTTGCTTCACCATTTGTATTTATGAAGTAACTTCTTCCGTAATGCATTAGATGTTGTCTGGTAGAACAGTAGAATATGTCTTCGGAGTAGGCCTGCTACTTTAGTTCTTATGATCCCCTTCCCTGCTCCATTGCAAAAAGTTATGATTTGAATTGTATTTGCACGTGTATTTGTCTTCTTTTATGGGTATTAATTGTATTTATTTGTGTCTTTACAGATTAAAGTGGACTTTTTCGGAGCTTGGGCATCTATTTTGGATGTGGATGCATTTGACTTGAATGATGGCTATTCAGAACAAAAACTTCTTGTGGTCCATATATTTTGTTTTGCTATAGTGGTCTATATATTTTGTGTAGGTTGGTAGACGGTTATGGCATTGGGATAATGAATGGTTTAGAATTTGTAAGTATGATCATGTTGACTATTATATTAGGATGGTGAATGACTGTTAAAAATTAATTATGATTTGGATTTACTATTGATTCTACAGTATGTATTTGATTGTGTAAAACCAAAATGGCAAAAGAAAAGTTATTTTGGATGAGATTCATAAAAATATGCTGAACGCAATATGAATTATTAATACCCAAAATAATTTAAAAATTATTTTATTTAAACTATTGGTGACTAAATAATTTTAAAAAATACTTCGTCACCAAAACACTTGGTCATTAGAAGGTGTATAAATAATGACCAATTTTTTGGTCACCAATTTTTTTTTTCTTGGTCATTACAAAGTGCATAAATAATGACCATATTTTTGGTCACAAAAAAATTCATTTAGTGACCACCGAGTATAAGTGGCCAACCAATTTGGTCACCGAAAAGTACATTTAGCGACCACGTTTTAATCACTAAATGTTGTGCTTTAGTGACTACAAGAAATAATGACCACTTTTTTAGTCACCGATAAAATCATTCAGTGACTAGCAAGTATAAGTGACCAACCAATTTGGTCACCGAAGAGAGCAATCAACGACCACGTTTTGGTCACTAAATGTTATGCTTCAGCGACCACAAGAAATTTGGTCACAAAAACCTTTCTGCGAGTAGGGTTAGGTGACCAAATGTTTTTTAGTCACAGTATACATTTTGTGACTAAATAGGGACTTTTAGTGGCCAAAATCTTAGTCACCAAATGTGTTTTTCCCTGTAGTGTTCATGTATACTACTTTCTTTTTTATGTCCAGAATTGTAGTATATTATTTCAGGAATTTTTTTTTTTTGAACTGTATATTATTTCAGGATTGGAGCAGATGTTTCCGCTTGTACGTAATATTTTTAACATGTTGCTTATGAATGGGTATTAATTTGATTATTGAATTCTTTATTTTAGTGTTTTATGAGCTTATTGGAGTCATAATATTTAAATTGCTTGGGATTACTGCATATAATGTCTAATTGCAGATCCTGTTAACAAAACTCAAACATAGCTTGCAAATAATGCAATAAAAAGTACACCAAACAAAGCAGGTAAAGGATGCAATGGAAAACGCTATGGAAAGTAAAAACAGATAGCATGCGAAAAATGCTAATGAAAGTCTGACCCTTTTTATTGCGCCAGCTACCATAGCATTTGCTAAAACGCTATATATGACTTTCTACAGCATTTTTGGCAGGCTATAGAAACTGACTTTTGTTGTAGCGTATATTTGAACCCACAAAATAAGGATAGATTTGCATGCATTAGGCTATTTCAGACATCTTTATGTTCTCAGATCCTCCACATAGTATTGTTGGAATGTCCTTTCCACAGGTGCACTTTTTTTGGGATGGATTACATTTTTTATTAATCTTTGATGGTGATAGGGGCACAAATGTGCCCATTGGCGGCCCCTAATTTATCGTTGTTACGCCCTTTTTAATATATTACGTGGAGGTTGATACTCGTTTTTCTCGTTTCAGGGCTTGCGGAACATGTGAATAATATTTAGAGCTAAAGCGCAAAATTAGATTTTATTTGACGTTAAAGCAAAGCACATGGTAAAAAATTAGTCCAGTACAAAGATCAAGAAATTGGCCCTCAGTTTGGTCGTTGCAATGGAATTGAAGAATTGGGATTTTACTATTAATATGAACCAGCCCATGACTTGCATTATAGTTTGGTGGGCCCATATCTCATTAGATTGGAGTAGAAATCTTGTGGTGTAACTGAGAAGGAATTGAATATTTCGGAAAATGCTGGGCCGGTCCCAATTTTGGGAGAGAGTCTTGGGCAGATCCTGCCACTTATTCTTGGTTCCTGCCACTTATCCGTTTGAACAATTAACACTTCTTTGTTTTAACAGTTAACATTGCACTTTCAGAATACTGTTAATTGTGGATTTTGACAACAATTAACAGTGCTAATTCCGAGAGTGCAGTGTTAATTGTTGAAACAAAAAGTGTTAATTGTTGAAATGCACTGTTAGTATTAACAATTAACGGTGCATTTTCACAATTTACAGTATTTTGATACAACAATTAACACTGCACTTTTGGAATTAGGACTGTTAATTCTTGTCAAAATTCACAATTAATAGTGCATTTCCACAATTAACAGTATTGGGAGGACTTAAAGAGCAATGGATTTCCGTGTGTAATTTTAACAGTGCATTTCCACAATTAACAATATTGGGAGAACTTAAAGAGCAATGGATTTCCGTGTGTAATTTTAACAGTGCATTTCCACAATTAACAGTATTGGGAGGACTTAATGAGCAATGGATTTCCGTATGTAATTTTAACAGTGCATTTTTCCGTGTGTGGACTTAATGAGCACTGTTAATTCACAATTAACAGTGCATTTTTCCGTGTGTAATTGTACCATGACTTGGTGAAGTATGAGCCATTGCTCACAGGACCGGCCTCTAAAAGCCCCTTGATATTTTCCTTAAAATATAAACTCTCGGTATGCCAATAAACGTGGCCCACAAAGGAAATTGTATAACCTTGTTGAGGAAGTGAATTTCGGAGGTTCAATGAGAAGTTCTGTGGGTAACCAAGAGGGGCCCACCAATTACACTTAAAGAGAAGAATTGGGCTGCAAATTAAAGGGAGATATTGCTGCCATATTGATCAAGTCGGTCAGCAGCAATACAGTGAACATAATAGTAGAAGTATGGCGCAAGATCTCGGGGCTAGCACAAACAGAGGAGTCCACGAAGCAATACAGTGAACATACGCTCACTACAAGAAAAAACATTTTTGGCCACAACCAAAGAAACCTTTTGGTGATAACCAAAAATGAGTTGTCACGGAACATAAGGCAACAGCTACTATAAGCTTTTATGTTGTCACCAAAACTGCTGAAGTGGGCGCGTGACTCGAACCTTGTCGCCAAAGCCAAAGTTTTAAGCCACTACCAAAAATTTGTCGCCGAAGGATGTGAATTTTCGCGCGGCTGGCGCGGGTGGGCCACATTTTATTTTGGCGGGTTTTAAAAATTTCATTCTTTTTTTTATAAAATTTCATTCATAGTAGCCAAAAGTGATGGCAAGCAAAACTACGTCGTTTAACCTTCTATTCCCTGTCGCCAAAAAAGCCTTAGCATCTAAATCGGATTTGAGCAAAGCAGCACTACACTTCTCCATCGACTGTTCGTTGTTTCCCCATGGCTCTCCCTTCTCTCTAACTTGAGATAACCAACGTCATTCTCGACTGTAACGAAGGTATCTCGACCGTAACCAACATTTCTCCTTCCCTCTCTCTGTTTAGTGGTATTTCTCCCTTATTCATGATGTTCCTTCTCTGCATGTTCCTCCGATTTTATTACTTTTTGGTTTTGTGAAATTTTTGTTTGTTTTTGTTGATTCAGAGTTTGAATTGGAAGAATCTGAGGACATTTTGACCAGAAGATAGTCAAATCCAAGGTATCTTATATTTTATTTGGAAATTTTCATCACCACGTTTTTTCCCAATTTCTCGCCATTGTTCCATGGTTATTTATGGGTTTATTTCATGTCAGTTTCGACGAAATCGTTTTGTTTTATACGTATCTAAAAAGGGGTAGAAAGGAATAAAGAGCCCATGTGCCATTGTTCCATGGTTCCCTTGTGGATTTCAGTTTGATAAGCAAGCTTTCCAATGTTTTTTTCTACTTTTTTATGCTAACCTTTTTTTTCGATCGAAAAAATGATGTGTTCTCAATGCTGATCAAAATAGTATATGTGGGTCAAAGGGGACAAAAGACTCCTACAAATGGAGTATTAAAATATATGTAAAAATAGCAAGTTCTCACTAATACATGTTCTCACTGTCAAAGCTCAAATGGAGTATTAAAATATATGTACTATCGTGTTGCTCACTAATACATGTCATTAGTTTTATATTATGATTCCTCTTTTTAAATGATGTCTGAACCATTTTTTAGTTTACTTGTTAGTGGGTAAGTATTGTTTAATCATAGGCATTTAGAATTCTAAAATATTGTTACCCTTTCAATATAAACAAACATTCACACTTATCGATAATTTAGAGGAGAGAGAAACCAAAAGTTGATTCTTACTTCAAAAAGGTAGGTGTTGTTATGTATCAACACAATAGTATGTCCATGGTACCCTTTCTTTCATTTGTCTCAAGCTATTAGTATGAGCAGTGGCGCTCGCTCCAGGATATTGTAAACATGGGGTCATGTTAAGGCATAACTATCAGTTTAAGCTAAGAAAATAACATCTGTAGTACTAATACCAATTAGAGTACTTTAGGCTATTTTTTAAGTGTGTTTTGGCAATATCTTATTTGTTGTTTTCTCTTAGTTTTCACTTGATTCCGGTCAGATTTTACACTACATCGTTTGGCTGAATGAGAGGAACTAGAAAAGTATAACCCATAGTTTTAAAAAATTCACCAAGGATGACGTCAAAAACACTAGAAGAGAGATTATATTTTAGTGTCAACCAAAAATGAGATGTCACAGAATGTACACAGTGGCGACTACACATTTTAATGCTCTTCCCCGAAAGTTTATGGGTAACCTATAATCTTCGTACCAAAGAAAGAGGAGATTTGGTAACTCAGAATCTTGTCACTGAAGCTAAAATTTTAGGTGACTAGTATAACAGTTCAGCTTTAGTTGTATGCAAAATCAAAGTTCGGATTGTTGTTGGACAGTCAAACAAGAGTGTGAAATAGGTATATTGTGTTTCCTTTTGCACTAATTGCAAGTTGAAAATTTTAGAATTAGCACGTAAGATACTAGTATATTAGCATGATACAGTTTTATAGACTGTCGTATATGTCTTATGTTGTATAATCTATTAGTGTTTAACTCAGTTAACATTTTTAGCAAATTTGAAGTTGTTGGTTTAGGAAATTAAGGCTAAGATAGTGTAGTTAGTGTCTAATAAACTTTCTTTTTTCTATGTTTTGTACCTACAAACATACTTTAAAATGAAGTTGCGATCATTGCCACTTCTACAAAGTAATTTTTATCTTCTGGATTGATTTCAATAGTTCGGAAATCAAAGTATTGTCTGAAAGTTTTAATATATATAGGGGAAGCTGTAATATTCTTGACTTTGTAGGTGATCAAATATGGACAAAAGTTGGATGACAATTAAGAACAGAATGAACAAAGAGTACCGAGAACAAAGTTTGTTGACTTTGCAGTCGCAAATTCAGGTTCCGATGATGAGATTCGGTGCCCCTGTTTAAGATGCATGAATGTGGAACGCCATGTTAGTATTGTCGTTGCGTTTCACCTGGTACAAAATGGGATAGCACCTTCTTACAAGACTTGGGTGCACCATGGGGAAACTGTACCTGTGAATCAACCCTATAGGTCAGATGAAAGTGGTCAGCATAGTGGCAAAAATTTTGGGGATGGAATGGCAGGAAATGAACAGGAGAATCAAGACGATCTTGAACACTTACTTAATGATTACTATGCTGCCCATGCAGCAGGAATTGTGAATGATGATGAACTAGACGAGTTGCCTAACAATGCCGAGACGGAGAATGTGCACAAGTTTGAAATTGTGATTTTAAGAGCTGAAAAACATACTTTTAGTGCAACAATTGGTTTTTGAATGGTGAAATTGTGTCCTTAGAAGCTAAAAATGTGTTGTTGGTGCTGAAATTATATCCTAATTGCTGGAACTGCTAATTCTAGTGTTGGAACTGCTAATTCTAGTGCTAAAACTGTGTTATCTAAGTGGAGGAAACCATTTTATATGCTCTAAATTGATTTTTTCCTTTTCTTTTAGACTTCCGCAGTTTTAAATTTGTAAAAGACATTTATTTTGTGTTGTTGCCTATAGGACAAATTTGATGTGAAAGATTATGATGACGCAGAGCATGTAGTGCTTGCTGTCAATCGAAAGTGCCAGGCACTGTATAGAAACTGGCGCCACAAGATGAAGAGATGCTATCAACAATTGGTTAAAGCTGGTAAAAACCCGTACAATACACCATATAGAGGAGTTAAACGAGAAGACTGGGCATGGATGATTGATAACATATGGACTGATAAAGACAAGGAGGTAAAATTCGTTTGGAAGTTAAGGCATGATCTATTCTCTTCATTAAAAGAACCGTCTTGGGTCATTTTTGGTGGGCCTAAACCCCAGACTTATTGGGCAAAGCCCATAAGCCGGCTCTGACTAACCGCCCTCTTCATGAAAAGAACCATCTTGGGCCACTGGAACGTCACCGACGTGTGTAACGGCCTTGTAGGTGGGTTTGCCTCGACAACTGGTTGCTCCGTTGTGGAGCTGTGAACTGCAATAATATGCGGGTTCGTGGCGACCATGCATGGTCCTAATTAGTACTCCCTCTGTCCCAATTTAAATGTCCCCTATGGGAGACCGTGAAAGTTTGACCTTAAAAAATAAAATATTTTCAGAACTACTTTTTAAATTTTTTTTTGTACCATTCAAAAGATCTCAATCAGTACTTTTGAATGGTATAAAAAAATTTGAAAAAAAAATATTGAAATATGTTTTTTTTTTTTAAAGTAAAAATGATACGATTTTACGTAAGCGACATTTAAAATGGGACAGAGGGAGTAATTGGTTTTAAAAAGTTGGCTGAGAAGGTAAAATTCGACGACCAGTTGGAGGCGGCTCAACTGCATGGCAATTGTGAGGTATGGCACACGGGGAGTGATTTTCATGGCCCTTTTCGCCATGGAGGAGTACGTGAACGAGGTTCATCCCGTTAAACCTGGCAGTCCATCAATCTGTACACATCAATATGAGAATATTATTGAGCTTATAGATCGAGTTGAAATAAATAAATAGAAACTTATCGCTTGTGGTTCTATGTTTCAGGTTCAAGGCCCAGATTGATTCATCATTCTAGACTCCGAAATGGTGAGTCCATTATTTTCCACTTGAGATATAATGTCTGTAGTTCATAAATTTGTCTTAAATGTTTGAACCTCCATTTAATATACGTATATAGAGGAGGAACTGTGTTTTCGTGTCACTTGAAACAATAATGCTAGGGACACATCAGTACTCTACCACACCACCAACCACACTAGTCTGCGTGACACTACATGATTGATGGTTACAAAATAGTTTCAAAGTGCTTGTTTTTCCATTACCAATCATGCAGTGCAACACAAGAAACTATTTTGTAACCACCAATCATGTAGTGTATCTTATGAAAATTATCGTGGTTGAGTAAATACAGAAAGAATAAAAAAGTATTAATTAATTAATTATAGTTAAGATCGAAATGTTTGTTCACCTTGTGTACAAAATGTAAATGCCTAAATTAAAAAGTGACTTTTGGATAGGTATTTTGGCTCGAAACATAAAGACTAGCGCATATGGTCTTAAATTTAGTAGCTATCCATTTTTTTTTTATCGGCAACAAAATTTATTAACTCGACAATGGGTACATCGAGGGTGAAAGTCACTACCAAACACATGTGAATGGTAGAGGCAGAAAAATAAATAAATAAATTCCAGCGAAGAGCTGAAATTGAAAGGAGAAGAAAATGAAAACAGATACATGGAAAAGGCCTGGCATGAGCCAGGACCAAGAGCATTGAACACCAAAAACTAATTACTCCATCTGGATCAATAGCAACAGTAGTTAGAAGTTGCAGCATCCATCTTTGAATAAACCCAAAACAAATGGAGAAGCCACAATCCAGACACCACCAATTTGCATTCTCCATAATCCAGTTTGCCACAATGGGTGAGGTACATCCCGGACTCTAGTAGCAGCAGTAAAAAAAATCAAAGCAAGACCATATTTGCCAAAGACGAATATCAGCATACTCCTCGAAAGAATCCCAGCAGCAGCAACATCAATCGAAGGTCCGAAATCAATAGCAACCTCATATGTAGAATCAACATCAGAGAAGTGTATCGGCAGATCAATGGAGAGATAGAAATTAGCCATTCAAATGTGACACCACCACCCCAAAGAGGACACAGACATCACTCAAAAAGGACAAGACTCCCAAGGGAAAAGACACAGACCACCAAAAACACAAAAAAGGACAGACAAAAAGCCCTAAAAAACAAGGCAAACCCCTATACATGAAGACCCCAAAGACTACACCACCCACACAGACACCAAAAAGGAAACCGACACCGACTTTAGCAGACAAGAAGAGACACAAACAACAGACCCCCAAACACCACAAGACAGGACACCTCTCCAAAAAATGTAACAGAAAAGAGACACCACCCCACCCAAAGACAAGCCCAAAACCATGGGGAACCACAAAGCCACACCTATACCTACCCATACCACCCATGACCATATAATGAAACCAATAATGAACGCACACACACCCAACATCAGCGTAAACCGTCAATGATTTGTCTCAATTTTCAGTCTTCTAATCTCATCCAAGTTCCTTTTGAAGTCTTCAACACTGTAGATCTTGATATTATATTTCCCTTTAATCCAAATAGCCATCCTTGTTTTTGCCAAATCAATAATCTCCTCCACCTCCCAAACTTTATTTCTGAAAATCACCTCATTCCTGCATGTCCAAATAGTCCAAAGGACCGAATAAAAGCATGCTTGCCAACAGAGTTTTTCTAAGTTCTTGAATTTATTGTTGTTCCAAAATTGCAGCAATGCTAGTGCATTGGAAGGGCATGCCCAGGCTATCCCCCACCAAGCCAAAATGTTGGACCATATTTTCCATTCCCAACGGCAATGCAATAGAAGATGGCTGGGAGCAGTGGTTAAAATATATGGACTAGATAGTAAATTATCGACTTTTTTTTTTTTTTCATTTCCTAATAATCTTCAATTGACTTACTGGGAAATAGAAATTGAGATCCCGCCCATGTGTGCTTGCCCACGAGGTAGCCCGTTGATCTGTATCAACTACGTATAAACAAAATTTGATGGATACACCTCTCAACGTAACTTCACTCAATTAGGATGACAAAGGTATTCCTTACATATATCAGCGCCATCTGGAACTATTCGTGAGTCGTGAGTCGGGAACTATCCCCAATCCCAATAGACATCGAATCATAGGTGTCTCGGCCTCTTTGACTTCAGTTGCTAAAGTGAACACTGATCATAAATGGCAAACACTGCCGTAATTACCAGCTAACCTTCTTAATTATATATTCTTCTTCAATAATGGATTAATGCCTGTATGAGGAATGGGGACTGGTTTATGTTGAAAGGACATCAACATCTTTTATTTTTTTCCCTCTAAATTCAGGTTATAAAGAGCGAGCGATCGCATGAAGCTAATACCCAATTTTCGAAGCCCGAGAATTCCCTCACTCTTATAATAATACTTATGGCATTCGGCATATTTGTTCTCATTTTAGGAGGCTTCTGGCTTTACTGGAAGGTATGTTCACACGACGACCCCCAAGAAGCGGCTGGCCCTGACCCAGCAGCGGTTGAGCTAGCCAGGGCAGGGCCCGGACCAGCATTGGGACTTGATCCTCACTCAGTCAATTTATTCCCACTTGTTCCTTTTCCGGTTAGCGTGCCAGTTAGCTTTGGGGTTGTTATGGATTTTATCGTGAACACCTGTTCAATCCTACAACGCAAACGCCTCTACGGATCTTGGGAACAATGAATCACAGAAAAAGACAAACAAATAAATGCGTAATGAAAAACCGGAAAGAAAAGCAAGACACAAGATATACGTGGAAAACCTCAACGTGAGGAAAAACCACGGGAGCCACACCAGTCCACTATGAAATCGAATCAAGGAGTACAAGTCTTCTCATAATCTCTCTGAGATTGGTTTTCTCTCGCCTCTCTCTAATTTTCACGCTCTGAAAATCTGATACACGATATGCAGAACACGCAGCCGGCCCAAAACCCTAAAAGGCATATAAGGCTCTCGGTAGCGCTACAGGGAAACACCTGTAGCGCTACAATACGCTCTATCCACAAATTAGGTCCTAGGTAGCGCTACACCAAAACTATGGTAGCGCTACCGAGAAGGTTAACTTTTACTCCCAACAGTTTGAGTGCCAGATATGCCTCGAAGAGTTTGTGAAAGGGGAGGATGTACGAGTCCTCCCCACATGTAGGCATATATTCCACGATAAGTGCATCCGATCATGGTTGACCAGCCACACACAATGTGCAATTTGCCGCTACCAGTACTCAGGTTGCGAACCCGGAGTGTTGCCACCTGATGCACCTTGATTACAATGCTCGAAGTGATTGTATTTGAACATATTTCATGTTGTCTTTGTACGGTTAAGTACACAATTTCTTGTGTAGAAGTCTTTCGTTGCTAGTTTATTTCTTTTCCGTGGGTTGCTTCTTGAATTGTTTTATATTGGGCTTGGCTTTTAGCGGACCTCAAGTATTGATCTAGCCTTTAGTTATTGTAACAATTCAAAAGTTGTTCGCTTGTGGCATGATGTTAAAAAAAAAAACTCAGACTTTCATCATATAATGATTTCTGAACTTTGAATAATTTGTATATTAAGTATTCTCTTTTAAAAGTCGAATTAATTTGAGAAATTTAGACAACTACTTGAATAAATAAGATGGCACTTCTCTTACTACTATTATTTAAAGTACTGAAAACTTGGGGATTTAAAAAAATTTATGTGCACGCGGCTACATGATATATAGATGATGAGATTCTATGACACTTCCTATTATGATAGATAGTATGAGATTCAATAACCTTTTTGTGGACGCTCGTCGCGGACGGGCCCACGCATTTTTGGGTGTGTTTTTAGAAAAAGGGCGATCCGGGAAAAAGGAAAAAAATTTAAAGTCGCCACCCGGGGTTTAATTTTTGAAAATGTTAGGTACCCGAGAAACCGTTTAAAAAAATAATGACTCTCATGCCGCTAAAAAAGGGTTTGATCTACGAAATAAAGAGATTTGGATTCGGGAGACAGGTTACCCGCGGGGAAGGTTTTGTTCGAAAAATGCACCCCGCGTGCCCGGAATTTTCCGGTCTTTACTAAATTTTTGCGGGATTTTTCTGAAAAATATTTTATTGAAAACTTTATTTCAAATGAACGATATATCAAGTAATATCATACTTTGAAGGAAATAAATAACGATCATAAATCAAACAACAAGTAATCAAATAGATAAATACGAGAAAATGAATTGAGAGAGGGGTGTAAAAAACAGAAAGTAAAGGGGGTTAAGTGTAATTGGACCTTACTGGGTTTTCCCAAAACAGAGCATCGCGATCAAAGAAACAAAGTGTTTTTGTGACGCCCGACATTTTCTTTTCCTAATAATTATTTTCACATTAAAATTTAGCTTTTATGGTTGTGTCCAAGTTAATTATTTTGCGCGCACTACAAATACTATTGGCATTATTGTAATTTTGGGTATATAAGATTACATTCTGAATAGTAATATAGTATTAAGCTAATAAGATAAATATATCAATTTTTATTTGTTACCCATGTTACTTTAATTAACTGCTTAGCTATAATTTAGGGATACGTGAATAGTGGGTAGTTTGGTAGACTTTTACTTGAATAGAATAGGATAGCTGGCTAGGGCTTAATACTGTAGATAACAGTTTGAAAGAAGATTGGGAAGAGGCCGGCTGTGTGGGTGTGTGTGTGAGAGAGAGAGAGAGAGAGAGAGAAAAAGAGCAGCAGCCGCCGCCTCCACCGACAAAGTGATTTTTCGAGTTGGTTCTCATACTCGTGTTCATCTTCCATTGCGGTACGTATATATACAAGTTAATTTTGTTGTTTACATTACTTTAGATCAAAATTGTTGGATAGAGGGGAGAAGAGTTTCTTTAAGTTTACACATTTATGATGTTATGGAATAAGTTGGTGGAGACAACGGGAGTGTGGCTATGCGGAGTAGTGTGCCGTGGTGAGCGGTGGAGTTTACTGATGTAGTTTGGGGAATTGTATTTTACGAATTGATTTGGAGACATGGGGGCTAATGCTTTTGGGTGTTATCATTGTCTGGCATGTAAGGTTTTGGAGCCGAGTGTTCTACTTGAAGGAAGAAAAAGAACACCCATATGGTGTAGTGAATTGTTCTTATTGGGTAATAGGCTTGAATGGTGATTGTCTTTTGGTGGCTATTGTTGGTGTAGCAACGTGAGATTAGGCTATAAGTTAGGGTGTATTAATAGTTAATGGTATCCCTAGTTTTGATAGTCAGTGTTATATTTGTATTAGTTAGTTAATTCATTCGATTCTTTTATCCAGGTTAACCGTTTTGCGTGTTCGAGTTGGATTACCTTTGGATCAGGTGAGTGGTTAAACATGTTACGTATTTTCGAACTCGTCGTGTCCCTTAAATTATTCTTTTGGGAAAATTATCATTTGATTATTGAAAACATGAATTGTTTATGTTTGATCTTTTGATTGGCATGCGATAAAAAAATATATGTTCTTTTTGGTGAGAACTTGGTGGATATTGATGCGAACATTTATTATTGAAAGTCCAGGGAAATTAATCCTCTGTGTGCGGGTGACTCTGGCCATTAGGGAAGAGACCGTGTTCTGGCCGGTGACCCTAATGCTCAACGGCTGACTTTCGCCGGATCGTTCTTAGGGAAAAGTTCCACGGGCTGCCTACTCGTGGTGACTCTAAGTTTCGATATTGGATCCAATTTTGAGATATTTGTTCACTGGCACTTGGTACTATTTGGTATTGGATGTGGTTCCCTATTGTTGTTGGATATCGTACTGTGATCACCAAAACAAGACTTGTTACTGGTAAAAAGATTTATTGATATAAATTGTTGTTTTGTGGTACACCTCGTATGCCTAATTATGTTTACATATTAATATATTTTTATCCCTGTTTTAGAACTGTATTTATTATACATGTTTTGCCATTCACTGAGCTTGTCAGCTGACGGATTTTATCCACCATCATTTTCAGGAAAATCGAGTCAATAGGTGAGGACTCTGGCGGCATCTTGGGGAATTCTTTGTGTCGACCTCCATAGGACATTGCATCCTAGTTTTAGTATTTCATTTTTTCGCTTCCGCTATTTGTTAAACCTTTTTGATAAATTGCTTTTGTTATCATTGGTGGAAAATTTTATTGTTGGGTTCATGGGACGGTTGCTCCCCATGCTGATATTGAGACAAATTTGGTTTTGATTTTGCTATTCAATAAAGAATGGTTATTTAGTTTTTATGGTTTATTTTATTTTTAGGCTTCGTGTTCCATGGGTTTGCCCCGTGGCACACGGCCGGTCATTTCCCATTTTGGGGCGTGACATTTGTGGTATCAGAGCCAGGTTTCGACAAATTATTTTTCATCTTTAAAAAAAAAAAAATTTCATCATATGCATTTAGTGGAGGTTTGAGTCCCCAGAGTCCTCTAGGCATTTGAGAGAACGTTTGTTACTTCATGTTTATCGATATCTACCTTTTATTATAAGGAGAGATTCATCGACATTATTTCGGTACCATACAATTTTCTTTGGATTCCACCGGGTATTGGTAGAGATTGTAGGAAAAGAGATTTTATTCATTGATGGAATCGTCACACGTATTTTACTAGTGCTTTTGGAGATGAAAAGTTGTTGGACTATTAGTTGCACTGTGATGTTGTCGAATTTAAGGAATTTGGATTTAAGGTATGAATAATTGGAGTGTGATTTTAAGAATGTCAATTGGACGAATGCCTTACTATGTTGGAGATGTTAGGCCCAGTTTACTTGGTTAAGATGTACTAATAGGGCTGAGCAAAAGAAGAAAAAAAAAAGTGGACTGTTAGGATTTTTGGTAAATCTCAATTACTTTTTATTTCTTGTGATAATCGTTATAGAGATTCTGGTTCATTTTACTACAAGTGCTAATAACTATGCATCATCTGAGGGCACACTATGATACTACATGGGTTTCCAATGTTATTAATAGGATTAATAATTGTGAAAATGGACAAGTTTCTTATGTTTCACTGTGGGTAGATTTTAGATGTGAATTTTTAGATAATCGTGATTAGTATCACATGGGAGTGGCTTCATTGTTCAAATTGGTGGATTGTTTTTGTGATGATATTAGCTAGGATTTGAGGCATGACAACAAATTGATAGATTTTAGTTTTAGTAAGTTAGGATTCTTGGTAATGATCGTGCAGATGGCTATAGTTGTATTAATTTGGCAGCACTCGACATGTTTGGGGTTTATGAAAGTGAAATTTTAGGGTATGTTAGGCAGTGAGACATGGTGTTGTTGATTTTGAAATCTAGCATTGTGGTGGTTGACATTTTTGGAAATAGAAAATTTTGATACATAGACTTATGAGATGAGATTTGTTACTGTAATGTTCACGTGAATATGCATTATTATTAATTTGGATCATTGATGGTTTTTGGAAACAATTACTTTTTGGGTTATTTTAGACACATGACTGTGGTGTGATCATAGAATTTGTAGCATGCAAGTTTCAGTGGAGTTAAATTTTAATGGCTCAATGCATGGATTTAAAGTTCTTGAGTGAATTAAATTTTTTTTGGAGGTTGTCTTCGAGTATTGCTATTTGATGGATTATTCTAGGGGATAATCTTGGATACATAAGTTTTTATGACTCTACTGAAGTCTGGTAATTGATAAGGTTCTCCATGTTCAAATGATTATCAGCAATATTTATATTTCTTTCGGTGGCTAAGTGGAGATTTGTAGTTGGAATTTGAGACATGACTATCCGTTTTAAGAGCATCATTGGTATATAAGGAGCTAAGTTGAAGAGGATGGAGTAAATTTACTTGAAATCAAGAATTGTTTCCTTACTACTATTTTTGTATGGCATTGTTAGAGAATTAGAATCGAGAGGCTTACACTATATATCAAGTCCTAATTTAGAGTGATTATATGCTTGAGGTAAGGAGAAAAGTGAATTAAAGAGTTCACCTTAATTGGTCGGTGTTACCTTGTAAAGTACATGTACAACAAGAAAGGGTCAACGGAGTGATATATTGAGTTATTTGACTCGTGGAGCTAAAAGAAATTTTAATAGTCTTGGAGTTAAATGAGTTCAAGGTGGAGTTCCTGTTTGCATACCGGAATGTATGATGATAATTTATTACTGTAGTCTACTAATTAGAGCTTGGTTTGCATGCGAGCTAGGTTTATTTGGGACCAGTTTTGGGGTTATGGATCTTGTTTATGATTTTGGCCACGCCTCTTCTTGGGGCTTCAGTGAGTTTCTTTTGGTGAAGTCTGCATATTTAGTGAGATTTTTGTGAATGTACTATTGAAGCTTGATCGTCGGAAGGGTAAAAATATTTTAGATGGAGTTTTAAGTTTGAGATAACTAGTTACTTTGGAGAGTTTAATATCGTTTGATAAGGAAAGATTCATTACTTCGGATAGTACACTCTATTTGATAAAGATAGACAGATCGTAATATAAGCAGTGTATGTATGTGAAGTCTTTTGGATTGTTGACCTCGAGCCTTGTTCTAAACCCGATGATTGATAAGCATAGACGTTTAGGTGATTAGTTGTATGTTTTGTTTTAGCAATTTCTTTTAGATTACTAATTAAGTGTCGAAATTGAACAGTCCTACTTTAGTGGTTCTTAGAACTAGGAGGTATTCTGGTTTATTGTGGAATATTCAGAATTGAATTTCATCAAATGATTGGAGACTATAGCATAAGTGATAGCTTGTTGAAAGTAAGGATAAGCAATGGGTTGGGAAGATATATTTGGATTTATATGTATTAGATAAGGGATACCATTGGTCTATGCCAAGCCATTTTGCACTGGTGTTCTTCAACAAAATAGATTAGACTTACTTCAATGCAGTTTTGGATATAGAATGAATAGCTTGTAAAGACATGATAATTGGATAGTGAGAGCGAGGGGCTTTAGAGCTTATAGGTAATTGACTTATTCAATTTTACGGAGACTCAATTTGTTTGAGATTCAATAGTGACCATATAGATTTTCAAGAACTCGATTTGAGTGTTTTGGAGTTGTTTGTGGATACATAAATTTTTCTAATAATTTTACGATTTATATTTTGATTTTCGATCTAACTACAAAAAAAAAAAACAAAAAAAAACAAACAAGAGTTTATTTTGCAGAGTTTGCAACGGAAGGTATTTGTTTCTTCTTAACTACTCAATTTATTTACTCCAAGCTACTCTACAATTTTGGTATGGAAAATTTTCTTTTGTAGGGATTACTGTAATGTTTTTATGTTTTTCGACATAAAAGAAGATTTAAATATATATATAAATTCAACAAGGTTTGTAGCCTTCCAAGTTTCAAGGATGAACCATTCTGGGGAGAGACAGATGTGACTCCTAGACTAACTAACTCCATTGAAAGCAATAATTTTGGTTTTTAATCCTGGGTCATATTGTAGGAAGTAATATATTTCAATATATATATATATATATATATATATATATATATATATATATATATATATATATAGATTTATATCTGTTTTGAATCTTATTTAGAGAGGAAAAATTATTGGTTCCAATAAGTGGTATATGGTAATTTTTGGGCACATGCTTTTGCACGGTAAATTGGATTTGTTTTGGAGTACTTCATACACTATGGAAAAATTGTGATTATTATGTTGTTCTCATTTTATTCGGGTGGCTAATTCTTGATTTGGTTGATAAGGTTGGTTGGTTGGTTCACTTCTATAGTTTTGGCTGAGTGTGTTTTGGGTAATACGTGGTGATATGTATATTCACTCATACTAGAAGAGATGTTTTTCTGGAAAGTTGTAGCATGGGGTTCAATGTTTGAATAGGAGATGTGCTATTTCTTGAGCTTTGCAAGGGTGTTTGGTTTGGTTAAAAAAAAAATAATAATAATAATAGAGTAATTGAGTCCTCTCTATATTAGGCCATTTCCGGTTTTGGCTAAGATTGATAAAGTGGCATATTAGGCATAGCCGCCTAGTTTAGCTAGAATTCGCAATGATCATTGTAAAGGAAATTTGTATATGGCTCGTCCCATGTGATTTTGAGTACCAGTTGTTTCATAATGATGATGACTTAACCTCCATGACGAAAAGCCCATTCAGATTCTAGATACAAAGGGAGAGTAGTAAAGCGTCAAATGATTTGATTGGTTGAAGGCTTGGGAAGCAATTATCTGGTCAAAGAAGTTACTTGTGAGCGTGAGGACGAAATGCAAGAGAAATACCCACATTTCTTTGCTTGAGGTTACTATGCAATTTCGAGGACGAAATTTATTTTAAGGGGGGAAGGATGTGACGCCCGACATTTTCTTTTCCTAATAATTATTTTCACATTAAAATTTAGCTTTTATGGTTGTGTCCAAGTTAATTATTTTGCGCGCACTACAAATACTATTGGCATTATTGTAATTTTGGGTATATAAGATTACATTCTGAATAGTAATATAGTATTAAGCTAATAAGATAAATATATCAATTTTTATTTGTTACCCATGTTACTTTAATTAACTGCTTAGCTATAATTTAGGGATACGTGAATAGTGGGTAGTTTGGTAGACTTTTACTTGAATAGAATAGGATAGCTGGCTAGGGCTTAATACTGTAGATAACAGTTTGAAAGAAGATTGGGAAGAGGCCGGCTGTGTGGGTGTGTGTGTGAGAGAGAGAGAGAGAGAAAAGAGCAGCAGCCGCCGCCTCCACCGACAAAGGGATTTTTCGAGTTGGTTCTCATACTCGTGTTCATCTTCCATTGCGGTACGTATATATACAAGTTAATTTTGTTGTTTACATTACTTTAGATCAAAATTGTTGGATAGAGGGGAGAAGAGTTTCTTTAAGTTTACACATTTATGATGTTATGGAATAAGTTGGTGGAGACAACGGGAGTGTGGCTATGCGGAGTAGTGTGCCGTGGTGAGCGGTGGAGTTTACTGATGTAGTTTGGGGAATTGTATTTTACGAATTGATTTGGAGACATGGGGGCTAATGCTTTTGGGTGTTATTATTGTCTGGCATGTAAGGTTTTGGAGCCGAGTGTTCTACTTGAAGGAAGAAAAAGAACACCCATATGGTGTAGTGAATTGTTCTTATTGGGTAATAGGCTTGAATGGTGATTGTCTTTTGGTGGCTATTGTTGGTGTAGCAATGTGAGATTAGGCTATAAGTTAGGGTGTATTAATAGTTAATGGTATCCCTAGTTTTGATAGTCAGTGTTATATTTGTATTAGTTAGTTAATTCATTCGATTCTTTTATCCAGGTTAACCGTTTTGCGTGTTCGAGTTGGATTACCTTTGGATCAGGTGAGTGGTTAAACATGTTACGTATTTTCGAACTCGTCGTGTCCCTTAAATTATTCTTTTGGGAAAATTATCATTTGATTATTGAAAACATGAATTGTTTATGTTTGATCTTTTGATTGGCATGCGATAAAAAAATATATGTTCTTTTTGGTGAGAACTTGGTGGATATTGATGCGAACATTTATTATTGAAAGTCCAGGGAAATTAATCCTCTGTGTGCGGGTGACTCTGGCCATTAGGGAAGAGACCGTGTTCTGGCCGGTGACCCTAATGCTCAACGGCTGACTTTCGCCGGATCGTTCTTAGGGAAAAGTTCCACGGGCTGCCTACTCGTGGTGACTCTAAGTTTCGATATTGGATCCAATTTTTGAGATATTTGTTCACTGGCACTTGGTACTATTTGGTATTGGATGTGGTTCCCTATTGTTGTTGGATATCGTACTGTGATCACCAAAACAAGACTTGTTACTGGTAAAAAGATTTATTGATATAAATTGTTGTTTTGTGGTACACCTCGTATGCCTAATTATGTTTACATATTAATATATTTTTATCCCTGTTTTAGAACTGTATTTATTATACATGTTTTGCCATTCACTGAGCTTGTCAGCTGACGGATTTTATCCACCATCATTTTCAGGAAAATCGAGTCAATAGGTGAGGACTCTGGCGGCATCTTGGGGAATTCTTTGTGTCGACCTCCATAGGACATTGCATCCTAGTTTTAGTATTTCATTTTTTCGCTTCCGCTATTTGTTAAACCTTTTTGATAAATTGCTTTTGTTATCATTGGTGGAAAATTTTATTGTTGGGTTCATGGGACGGTTGCTCCCCATGCTGATATTGAGACAAATTTGGTTTTGATTTTGCTATTCAATAAAGAATGGTTATTTAGTTTTTATGGTTTATTTTATTTTTAGGCTTCGTGTTCCATGGGTTTGCCCCGTGGCACACGGCCGGTCATTTCCCATTTTGGGGCGTGACAGTTTTCCAATGATGCCGTACGGTATCCAAAATAGTACCGCACGGTGCACTTTGGGTGTTGTACGGTATCCCCGTAAACTATGTTTTTAAAAAAAATTCTGTTTTTATTTGATTGAAACCAGTATCTGTCCTTTGATAAAAAAAAACGTTATTTATTGGTAAAAGTGGGTTTGGAAAATGGTTTTGATGAAGGAATGTACCTCGTTTTCAGGGACGGCATCCCACGATAATGGATAATATCACGTGATGCTTACCCGAGAGGCTCGGATGTTGTTGAAATATCTCCATTTGGACTCGAGGAAAAGCTACGGAGCCCTCCTCGAGCCCAACGGAGATTCCCCTCAACAAATTGTTGCGATTCGAAAACGAATGTTGTACCTTGGTACAGAACTGGATGGACGGGATTGGTTGATTACGGAAGCGGGCACTGGACTTTCGGGTCCTTACGAAACTGGGTTTTGAAGGATGGGTATGGGTATAACAACGGGATTTTTCGAGGGAGTAAAGTTATCGCTGAGATTTTCCAACTGGTTTTGTATGGAATGAATTCGGGTCTTTCTTTTGGTACGATCTGTTTCAGCTCTCTTGAAATCGTTCGACGACGTCGGTTTTTATAGGGGAGGATGAGCGAGATTCATACGTAAAAGGAATTCACATCATTGCCGAATATCATCATTCGCTCTGAGCTGTTGGAGCAACCCGGGAATCCTGTTGATGGGACAAGGAACGCTGTACGGCGTAAAAAATGTGTCGTACGGTGCATAGTGTAACACCGCACGGTGCAAAGAGAATTTCAACCCGTATGGTTATGGGTTAAAGGCCGTACGGTTCAGGTGGGTTTGGGTTTTTGGTTCTTTTGATCCATCCGACTCAAGCAGCTGTTCCAAGGTACATTTCGCGCATTCTTCTCATCATCGGGGATGCACAAGTCATCAAAATTGGGGTGTCTACACTTTTTGTAGCCCTTGATAATTTTCATGTGGCTTCTCAAGGTTAGTCTTTTCTTATCTCAACTTTGCCTAGCGTTTTTTTTAATAAAACACGAGTCTAAGAGTTTGTTCGAGTACGGTTTATGAATATACGTTGGAAAATCAAAAGTTACGTATTTGAAAGACTAAAAAGATGATCTAAATAAGGAGAAATATGGTCAAAATCATTATGGTAAAATAAGGATCATGAAAAAGAAGTCTGATCCAAAGAGTTTGTTTGTTTGTTTTTTTTTTTATTTTTTTATTGTGGATTCAAGAGACCTTTTCACGGCCGTTAATAGCTAGGTTTTGAACCCTAAGTGTTGCTAACTGATGCAGTTTGAGTTTTGCGGGTCTTTTTTTCCTTTTATCTCCTAATTTTTGTCACTAATATGTAAATGATATTGATATACTGAGCTTTATGGAAATGAGAAAAACAAGGGAAAACGTGGATGGAAAAGAATTGAGAAAGAAATGGAATGAAATGAATTGTATTGAAGAAGTGGAACTCTCGTCCACAGCCAAGAGAGCTCTCGTCTCTTGTTGATTATAGATTACAAGTTGTTCAGATCCCTATTCCTGAGTAACTATCCCTCTTTTATACAAGTAACGAATCAAGAACTGTTACAATGAAGAATCTACGCTCCTCACCAAGCAGTTACAGAATATAACAGAATTTGTAACAAACTAACTAATGGACAATGCTGCAACTAACTCAACGCACAACTACTTCTTGCCACTTGCACTGCCTTCCCTGATAATCAAGGCCAATGAGGGGCTGACAGCTGGAGCTATAGTTGATGGTGTATCATTACCACCCCCTTGAGACAAGCCTTGACCACAAGGCTCAAAAGTAGGAAATTTGGATTTCAGAGCAGTGAAGAGTTCCCAAGTTGCATCTTCTGGAAAAGAGTTTGACCATTGGACCAATACCTGGGCAGCAGGCCTTCCTTTGAGCTTAATCAATCTTCGATCAAGGATGGTAATGGGCACATGTTCCAAAGTGCCTACTTCATTGACAGCAGGTAGTAAAGTCTGTGGTACATCTTGCCTCCCCAATTTTTTCTTGAGGAAAGATACATGGAATACGGGATGAATCCTTGTAGCAGTTGGTAATGCTACTTCTGTTTGTAGAACCTCGGGGAAAGTTTCATGTTGGACCTAAACTGGGCAGTGGCCTGTTTATAGGGCTGCAACCTCAAGAAAACCCAATCCCCAACTAAGAACTCTCTCTCTGTCCTGTGATGATCTGCCAGCTGCTTCATTCTGTGTTGAGCTTTGGACAAATGCTCTTTCAAAAGTTGTAGAGTTGATTCCCTAGTCCTTCCCCACTGATCCACTGCAGCTACAGAAGACATGCCTGGAATGTAGTGATGATAAGTTGGAGGGCTCTGTCCATAAAGGACTTCATACAGAGTGAGATGGGTGGAGGAGTGATAGGTGGTATTAAACCACCATTCAGCTAATGGTAGCCAATGGACCCAAGCCTTGGGTCTCTCCCCAGTCATACACCTCAAATAGACTTCCAAACACCGATTAACTACTTCTGTTTGCCCATCCGTCTGAGGGTGATAGGCTGTGCTGAGGTTGAGTTGAGTCCCTTGAAGAGTGAATAAAGACTGCCAAAACAAACTTGTAAACACTTTATCCATATCACTGACTATTGTAGCAGGCATTCCATGGAGTTTGAAGACATTATCCATGAATACTTGAGCCACCTCCATAGCTGTAAAAGGGTGGGCAAGAGCCATAAAGTGCACATATTTGGTTAGTCTGTCAACCACCACAAATATGACAGACTTTCCACCAGAATTAGGCAGCCCTTCAATGAAGTCCATAGAAAGATCTGACCATGCCCTTTCTGGAATTGGTAAGGGCTGTAGTAAGCCAGGGCTAGCTACTGTTTCAGTTTTGTTTCTTTGACAAACATCACATTCAGAAATGAAATGTTGCAAGTCTTTCCTCATGCCATGCCAATAAAAAGACCTCTTCATTCTCTTGTAAGCCTTTTCCACCTCTGAATGCCCTCCCATTGGGGTGGCATGTACCTCAGTCATGATTAAAGACCTTACAGCCATGTCTTTTCCCACTACCAACTTGCCTTTGAAAGTCAACACACTATTATGCCAAACATAACCAGGATGCACCTGAGTGTCATTTGCTAAGTCAGAAATGATAGTTTGCAATCCTTGATCTTGCTGGACAGATTGTTGAACACCTTTCAGCCAAGTTGGTTGAACCACTGATAATGCTGAGTTAGTTGATGTAACCTCATTGTTTTGCCTAGACAAGGCATCTGCTGCCCCATTTTCTTGTCCTGACTTGAACAAGATTTCATAGTCATAACCCAAAAGCTTTGTCAAACTTTTTTGTTGCATCAGAGTAGAAATTCTTTGATTCAATAGATGCTTGAGGCTGAAATGGTCTGTTTTAATAATAAAGTGCCTCCCAAGTAAGTAATGACTCCATTTTTGGACAGCATATACCACAGATAACAATTCATTTTCATAAGTAGAAAGCCCCAAATGCTTAGGAGCTAGCCCTTTGCTAATAAAGGCTACAGGGTGACCATCTTGCATTAACACTGCCCCTATGCCATATCCTGAGGAATCACACTCAAGAATAAATGTTTTGGTGTAATCTGGCATAGCTAGGACAGGGGTAGACACCATAGCCTCCTTAAAGGACTGAAAAGCTGCTTCAGCTTCTTGAGACCAACAAAAGGCATCCTTTCTTAGCAGATTAGTGAGTGGTTGACTCACCTTCCCATACCCCTTTATGAATCTCCTATAGTAGCCAGTCAAACCCAGAAATCCCCTTAATGATTTAACAGAAACAAGTCTTGGTCAGTCCTTCATGCCCTTCAATTTAATGGGGTCTACTGCTACCCCTTTATCGGATATGATATGTCCAAGATACTCTAAATCGGATCAAAAGCACATTTGGACATTTTAACAAACAAACTGTGGGTTCTGAGGATGGAAAAAGTGGTATGCAAGTGGTTCAAGTGCTCTTCCAAGGACTGGCTATAGATCAAAATATCATCGAAAAATACCAAGATAAATTTTCTGAGATGGGGTCTAAAAACCAGGTTCATAAGGCTCTGGAAAGTTGAAGGGGCATTAGTTAAACCAAATGGCATAACAAGGAACTCGTGGTGGCCCTCATGAGTTCTAAATGCGGTTTTTTCCACATCTGATGGATGCACCCTTATCTGATGGTATCCAGCCCTTAAATCCAGTTTTGAAAATATCATTGCCCCATGTAATTCATCTAGCAGTTCATCCACAATTGGTATAGGGAATTTATCCTTAATGGTTATCTTATTTAATTCCCTATAATCCACACACATACGCCATGTATTATCCTTTTTCTTGACTAAAAGAACAGGAGAAGAAAAAGGGCTAACACTAGGCCTTATGACCCCAGAAGTGAGCATTTCTCTAACCAGCTTCTCAATTTCATTTCTTTTGTATGTACAGATACCTATAAGGTTCGACATGTACAGGGGAACTACCAGTGTGCAAAGGAATCTTATGGTCAAAAGATCTTTTGGGAGGTAGTGAAGTAGGTTCAGCAAAAATATCAGAATATTGCTGTAAAAGGGAAGAAATTTGTGTTGGTACCTGTGCCTCCATGGTTACTCCAAATAGACAACTTAGCTGTGCAATGAACCCCTGTTTGGATTGTTGGAGAGTCTTACCCATTTGCTTGATGTAAACTTCTCCACTTTAAACTGGTTATGACTCCTTAACTCCACAGCTTTTCCTCTGTAATTGAACTGCATCACCAAGTTTTTAAAGTCCCACACCACAGGTCCAAGTGTGCTCAACCATTGGATACCTAATACCATGTCACATCCTCCCAGAGCAAACAACCTAACTTTTGCCAAAAACTCTTCCCTTGCATTTTCGGACAAGTGCTTACAAACCTTGGCTACAAAGCTTGGTACCATCAAAGAATCGCACGATAAATCGGGAGTAGATTCAATTAAGCATCCAGAGACCTTGGCCACACTAGGCTCAATAAAATTGTGTGTACTTCCTGAGTCTATCAGGATTGTAATAGGTCTACCCTTGAGTACCCCTTGCATCCTCATAGTTTGGAAACTATTACACCCAGCTAGGGCATACATTGATATCTGCACATTAGTTTCATCCACATCTTCTAAGGGTGGTGGTCCAAAATCCTCCCCTTCTTCTTCCTCATCTGCAATCAAGGAGATAGAGTTGCCTTTTTTGGCACCTATGACCTTTGATGTATCTCTCATCACAATTGAAGCAAATGCCTTTTTACCTTCTAGTATCCATCTCTGCCTGTGTTAATTTCTTGATGGGAAATGGTAGATTGGTAGGGGGTGCTAGATTCGTTGGTACAGAATTAGGTTTAGGAATAATTCCAAGATTTGGCTTTGAATCCAGACGGGATGATACCAAACTAGGGTTTTTAGCACTAAACAAGGAATTAGGCATTTGAGAAGATGGTAACCAATTACCTCCAGTTTTGGCAGGAATCTTGGACTTCCTTGCCAATGCTTCTACGGTTTCTTCCTGCAACCTTGCCAGACCAATGGCTTGGGAAATGGTAGTCGGCCTGAACATCAAAACCCCCGCCTTAATTTCTTCCTTCAAACCACTCAAGAAGCAGCTTACAAAAAATTCCTGAGTCAATCCTTGAGTTCTGTTAGCCAGTTCTTCGAATCTCTCTTGGTAACATTTCACCGTAGTGGTCTGGCATAATTTGGTGAGTTCGCCAGTGGCATCCTCGTAGACATTAGGGCCAAATCGAACCCTAAGTCCGTACTCAAATTCCTTCCAGTTGATTGCAGTTTGGGTTTTTTCAACCCATTGATACCACTGTATCCCTTTCTCATCAAGGTGCATGACCGCCAGTTTAACCTTCTGGGATTCTTCGATTGAGTTGAATTCGAAAAATCTTTCACATTTGTAGAGCCAACCTGATGGATCCTCTCCTTGGAATCGAGGAAACTCGATCTTGGTGTAGCGGGTCTGTACTGAATTTGACCCAGGGGTTTGGTGGTTGTGTTGTGACTGGGATTCTTCGTCGCGATCCTGATGAGCCAATCTTGCAACAACTTGATCGTACTTCACACTCATTCCCAGAAGCAAATCTTTAAGCTCTTTAATCGATGCATCCGTACTTTCCTTCATCTGTTTGAGGGCTTCGTCATTCCTCCTCTGCTCCTGAGATCTGGTATCCATGGTGGTTGGTCCAAGGACGCTCAAGGCTCTGCTACCAATTGATACACTGAGCTTTATGGAAATGTGAAAAAACAAGGGAAAACGTGGATGGAAAAGAATTGAGAAAGAAATGGAATGAAATGAATTGTATTGAAGAAGTGGAACTCTCGTCCACAGCCAAGAGAGCTCTCGTCTCTGGTTGATTACAGATTACAAGTTGTTCAGATCCCTATTCCTGAGTAACTATCCCTCTTTTATACAAGTAACGAATCAAGAACTGTTACAATGAAGAATCTACGCTCCTCACCAAGCAGTTACAAAAAAAACAGAATTTGTAACAAACTAACTAATGGACAATGCTGCAACTAACTCAACGCACAACTACTTCTTGCCACTTGCACTGCCTTCCCTGATAATCAAGGCCAATGAGGGGCTGACAGCTGGAGCTATAGTTGATGGCGTATCAGATATAGCAAATTCAAAAGCTAATCATCCTAGATAGTTTGAGCCATTTTACCAAATCAAAGTAAGTTTTCTAAAAACTTCACCATCTAATTACAAAACTTACAGATATTTTAATGGGGTCGAAATCCTTTTCTTTTAGATAAATTGGGGCATCCAATAAAGATTTGAGTTAACAAGTATTTTCAAACGAGATCACATGCATCCAAAATGGTGAAATCGGGTTATATGAAATGGCAATGTACGTCATTCATTAACCCAAGACTAGCAAGAGAATAATTCAATTGCATTCATTGTCTTTTTGCATTGTGGTTCAGTTATTTATTTATTTTTTGGCAATAGTAGGAGAGTATCAAAAGATCAAACACCTCTTGGCAGGCTAGGAGGACCTCCATACAGGACTAAATGTCTCAAGTTGGAGTGTTCTTTATCAATGACTTTATATCTGAGGTCGTAATCCATAAATGTCTCTGTGTTATAGGCGTCGATATTTCGGCCGCTTCCATCAATGACTTCGATATTTTTCAAGTATGAGTCGTATGCTGTATCTTCTATAGGAGCAGCACCATCGCCCATTCCAGGTGTAGGTGTTCCTGGGGGACCAAATACCTCCCCTCCCCATTCGGCATAGGAAGCCATATCTGCTAGTCCGCTGAATATTCTCTTTGGCCAAAATCCAACTTGGGTATAGTCATCCCCAAGTAAAATCCACCAGTTTCCATTAACTAGGTCCTATTATTACAATAACAAAATTAATAAGTTCCTTGCTGCAAATGCTTAGTCTATCTCCTTTGTTCCCAAGCCAACTAAAAAAAATGGAGAAGTGCAATGAGTGACAATTAAGCGTACCCGATCGATGTAAAATTGCACTTCATACACCGGTTTTCCTGGTTCAGAAATATCTGTATAAACTAGGTCAAGAGGTATATCCGATCTCACTAGAACGAATCCGGGACATCTAGTATTGAAACAATGAGATTGACCCGCCTGTCAATACATACAAAGTATTAATTAATGTAACAAGGTGTAGCTCATTCATTTAAGAAAAGTAGAACCAACATAGAGAATGTTTCATCCAAACGTATAAACCCTCTGGTTTGGGAATCGCCATACAAAGTTGGATCAACCTGAAACATAAATATATTCTTACTGTGAGAACTTTTTTTTGATGTTCAGATCGAATCAATGAATGCATAATTTTACAAGAAAGCTAAGTACGAAGTTCACAAACAGGTAGCAGAGACTTACCCTCCACCCAACTTGTATGCTGTCGTCCCCGTTTTGAAGCATGAATCTTGCTGCACTATATTGTCTTCCGGAAACACGCGGATTATGTAGGCTTAGCGTCGCTCCAGCTCCATTAAACTTGTCTTGTCCACCTCTTGTTCGAACCACGGCATACTAACCAGTACGAAAAGCACGCACAATAATAATAGCACTGATGCCGTAATCATAAAGAACTTACATGTGGCTCAGGATAACTTACATGAGCACCGGGAGTATTATCTGCTAAAGATATTACTTTTCAGACGTTTCTCTCACTGATGAGATCTTCTTTAGTGACTCTTCTAATGGGAACTGTTCCAATAGGGCATCCTCCACCGCTCAGCCCCATTTGAAAGGGTTCTTTGTCTTTTGAGACTTGATTTCTTTTTCTTTTAGGTAATAAAGTTGGTTTCATCTACAGACCAAATAAATTGCATTAAATATAATTGTATTTTAGTCTTGGATTGGAGAGACGGCGATTACGGAGACAAACCTGAACATGAAAACTGTGGTTCTTCAACAAAGGATGATCAAATGCAGGTTGTTTGTAGAAGTCCACGCAATCATATATATCTCCATACTCGGTCTGTAAATGATATTATAATTATTCTTTTAGGTTTAACAATGATGTGAATGCAAATTTTCACTTAAAAATGCTGTAGAAATTATGAAAAGTGAAGTTTGGCCACTTAGTGAAGGGTTTTTTGGTTCAGAGTTCAGTGCATGAGCATAACAACAGCCACCAATAGAACCAAAAATTTGACCTCAGGAAGAAAATAAACCCAAAAATGCTCATCTAGAATTCGGCCTTAATACATGTCACCCAAGTAGGCTTTGTAAAAATATGATCCAATACTTTTGTGAGGCCCAAGTCGTTTTCTTGAGTATGCATAGCTTGGGCCATGATGGCACTTGGCAGATTTGGGCTCAGCTTTGATGGAATGTCCATTTCCATTTTAATTCTAGAGCACATTTTGAACTTGCAATTATGGTCCGAACCATTCACTATGTGAAATGAGCAACAAACACACCTCTTCAAAAAATTAGTATCGAATATTGAGAGAGAGGTGAACAATTTGTGAATTGTTATGCTAAATAAATGACAAAAATATTCTTAAGGTAAACCTTACAATTTACATGACGAAGTGTAACTTATTTAGAAACTTATTCACATCGATCATACTGATTTATTAAAAGTTTTTTGTTCTATTAAGTGAATAGTTCAAAACAGAGATTTGAGCCCGAGATATGAAGAAAAATGGTGCAGAAAGGAGCTCAATTCCTATTGGATCTAGGCTCTAGAATTTAAGTCCCAAAAAATAAGACAATTGATCAATCATTCCTAGGAAAATTGAAAGTTTGTCCAATGAACGTTGTACATTTTACCTTGTATTGCCTTCAACAAAATAATAGTTATTGAATTACGTACATGTATAGTCTTGATTGCTGGCTTGTTCAGAAGCTTAAGTTGCTTCTCCAGTTCTTCATCTTCTCTTTCTGACAAATGTTTGGTTCCTTCAACTCCGTTGTGGTCCAAAAGCTTAGGCGACAATAAGAGAACTAGAAGCAACCCAGATAAAATCATCGGTTGACCTGGACAACAGAAGTAGAGCAGCAATGAATGATCAGAGATCTTATTATGCTAATTGTATTCAAGAAACTACAAATATGTTATACGAATGTATACATTATTTTATGGGAAAACATTTTTAATTAAGAAAAATAAGCCACACAATCAACTACAACTAAAAGGGGCATAGTTGTAAAGATCACAAAAGTTCTTGCCTATTTATTAAAAGAAAGTTCTTTTAGCATCACTCAAATTCGCATGTCGATCATTTTACATAGTATCAAAATGGAGCAAGGAGGAGAAAGAAATCTGAGTAAATTATTGCTAAGAAATCGTTACTTACTCTCTCCTGTTTGGTTTGTGATGCAGGATGCCTTATGAACTACAGAAAAAGACGTGCAACAATCGAACACAAACACGAAAGTTTAGAGAAAACGCTCTCTAGACTCTTTTATCATTCAATAATACTCAAAAACTCCATTGCCCTAAGGCTTACAACTTATTAAATAGGGAAAACTGAAACCCTAATTGGTCTAATAGTTACCAAAATTGAAAGATAGGAGATATTCCTAAACTTGATCACTAGAAAATAAAAGAAACTTCCCTAAACGTACGACACCTAAAAACAGAATCTTCTAGTATAAGCAATAATGTATAACAGAAATAATAAAAACAAAATATACTACTATTTCTTAATTTATTGATTAGTTCCATTCTGCATCAGTTTGCAAATATACTGTTTTCTATGTCCGTAGAAAGCCGTAAGAATTTCTAAGAACAGAAAAGATAAACTCAAAACATGTGAAAATGAGAAAAATGGCTAGATTCATGAAACACACCTAACATGTTGTACGGTATAACGCAAAGAATGGTGTTCTTGAGAAAAATATTGGGTGGATTCAAGTTCTGCGTTGGAGTTTATTTATATGGATTGTCTTACTACGGTCAATTAAGAATGCAATCTCATATATGAATTCATATCTTCAAATGGTTTCCTTTGATTTTAAGGCAATTTAAAATATAATCATTTATGTCAAGAATCTTGAATTTTATTTACAGTAGATGTGATGCCTCTGTTTAGAAACAAAATCGTGAATCACTTCCTTTCATTCGGGATACGGTATTTAAATGGGGGATAAAAATCAAAACACAATCACTTGCAAAAATCAATCCTTTAAGAAAGAATGATACCATTACGTTTTGGCCAAATACAAAGTTTTCCAACGTCCTCCGGGATTCTTGGGATTATGTGTAAAGACCCGGTAAATTGCGTATATAATTAAGTGGGTTTAAATTATTTTTAATCAATTAAAGTTGTTACAAGATTATCACTAATTACTAGATAAAGTCTTAGTTTGAAAATAATTATATATGTGTAAATATATAATCAGTTGTTATCCTAAAACAACTTCCTCTTCCCTTATCTCCTCACTTTCCTACTCTTCCTAAACTACTCTACCAATACCTATCCCTAATTGGTTCTTCTACTTAAACCAATTGATACCCCCATTATCTCTCTCACTCTCGCCAATTTCTTCCACCACATATTAAATTCTATTCTTCCCCTCTTTTCTCTCTCGGCAATTTCTCTTCTCGCGCACTCCCGGTTTGTGTATTTTCTTTTCCTCTCTCTCATAAAAATCGTACAAGTTTTTCCGTCACGATTTATTTATTTCTCTCATTTTGTTGCAGAAATCCTAAATCCTCAGTGATTAATTGTTTGCAATCTCCAACGTTCTCGATTTCCGTTAACGCGTTAGAATCAACGGAGGAAAGGTAGGGTTTCGGAACTTAACTTTTACTTAGGAATACTGCTTACGTGGTTTGTGTTTATATCATATACTGTGGGTTATTTAGGGAAGTTATAGTTTGGTGTAATTTTTGCGGAAAAAATGAATCGTTGATGAATCGTGTGATTGAATTTGTATAAAAAGTAAAAAAATATGTGAATGATGGATACTGTTTCTGTTTTTAAAATATTCGGACCATTTCGGGTCAGAACCGAGGAAAACTTATAACTGAAGGGTTGTAGATCTCGAAAAATTAAGCAACTTTCATATAGAACTCGTCTCAATCCGAGATTTGTAGAATTAGTTATGATTTTTCAAAGTTTGCTGTACTGTACAGTTTCGGGACAGATTCATTGTTTGACATTAAAACACTGTTTTGTTCCTTTTAGGATTGGATTTAGGCTTCGCTCAAAACATTAAACTTGTGTTAAATTTGATGAACTACTTTACTGTAAAATTTCATGATTTTTGGAACCCGTTTGCTATTTTTAGTGACTGGAAAGATAATTGACTTGTTAGCATGCTTTATTCAATTTCTTTATTAAACTTTTAGTTACAGACTATAATTAGACGCATGTGATGTTTTGGCTTACTGGAATTATTAAATCATTTATCATGTGTTAATTAATTTTGGGATTAATTAAATAAATGGTTAAAAGATGTGTGGCTGTTTACCGAATGTGGGGATGGGACGTTGTATCCGATATGGGTCTTGAGCCAATTATCGCAATATACTCCCAGGGGTATTTGAGCCGTGCCATGGTCCTGGAGAGTTAGGCATGGTGGACGGGAGCCCAATAGATTGTTTATATTGTGGATGGGAACCGATATCGGATAGCCTGATGAATTGGTATGAGATACCGAATTCATGAGGTGCATGAGGTTTGGGTTGTGAAACCTCGAGATTGATGATGAGAATTTTGAGTCTACTGAATCCACTACTTTTGAGACATGTTGTGATAATCAGGCTGTCCTATGCTTTAAAATTTATGTTTTATATGTTTGACTGTTGCATGAGTAATCTTTTGTAAAGGGGTAGTTTCGGTACCCTATTGAGTGTAATTAAATCACTCACGGTGCTACTTTTGTGGCCCTGGCGTCCCCAACGCCAGGTACAGAAGGAGATGAAGAGCCGCCAGCTGAATTCGAGGCAATGGAGCAACTAGGTGGGAAACAAGTGACGGACCCGTGGCTTTATCAGTAGGGATTTAGCTAGATGGCTCTGTCTTTTATTTCAATCGAACTTTTAATAAATGTTTAAGTTTTTCAGATAATGTTAAGGTTCAATTTATTTCAATTGTAATAAGTTGGTTTACTTTTAAGTTTTCCGGCAAAAAAAATTTAAGTACTCTTTAATATTATTAATGAAGTTGCATTTTATTTAAATAAATAATGAAATTTATTTTTTAACGTACCCAATTTTCGGGGCGTTACATTATGTGTTAGGTTTATTGGCATTTTCCGGGTTATGTCAAGCCTTTCGGAGTCTGTAATTCGGTTATTGGGGTTTGAGAGTTAGAGTGCTTAGGAATTGAGTCTAGATGCTCCATTCGAGAATTTCAAGCTTCATGATCAAGCCATAGCGAAGTCAAGTGCTTCGAAGCTCAATCCAATGAGGTATATCCTTGCATATCATTTGTGCATTTAGGCCATTCAAAATAACATGTTTTAATGTGCATTAGGTTGGCTTATTAATGGTTGATTCGGATCTTACATTACAAATGAGTGAGGCATTAGGATTTAGCTTTGAGCTTATTGCGTCTGCACGCGTCTGGCTTTGACTGTTGAGATTGTGCCACGTGTTTAAATCCTATCGGAGCGTCTGCGCGCGTCTACACGGGTCTGCAGATTCTTTAAGTGGCCACATGTCTTGTTTTGTGTGGCTGTCTTGGAGAGCACGAAAATGGGCACTATAAAAGTCATTTTTCTTTCATTTTCACACAACCACTTGAGAGAAAATCAGCCATTTTTAGAGAGAGAAAGTGCTCCCCATGTGCACTATTTTCCCCTTGTTGGTTTCTCTCTTCTTGAGATGATTTGGGTATCTCCCAATCATCTTTCTTCCTTCTAGTGCTTTCCTTTCCATGGATCGGTTCTAGAAGGAGGTAGTCATTCAAAAACTTTTCCAAAAATTCAATCTTTATCATTTAGTCATGATTGCTTGACTTGGAATCTACTTGGCCGGGTGAACCGGAGCCGTATGGAAGCGGAGATCGAGATGATGACTCTCGAGGTGTCCATGGAATCAAGAAGGAGCACGGGGTGCTACAACAAGAGTTGGAGCTAGGAAAAGCTAGGAGCTTTGGGTAAATTCCGTGTCTTTCATCTCTTATAAACCTTTTGATTTGTGGAATAGAAGTAGTGTAAGGCCATGGTTTTATGCTTAGGGTATTAGGCCCTAAGTAGTTTCCACGTATATCGTGTGTTCTTTGTTCTTGCTTTTAATTTGCTTCGTTGAACTAGTTGGTTTGGATGCTTTGTCATGGAATTTGGATGACAAACTATCACTTTGCGTTGCTTGATTTTTAGTTGATAGTCCTATTCACCCCCCCTCTAGGACTTGTTGTTCATTTGCATAATTTCATTATGGACTTTTAATTAGTGCTTCCTTATAGTGATTAGACCGCAGAATTCGAAAAACTCAGCTGATCACCCTAGCTCAGCAGCAGCACCCATGTTTGTCGGAAATTAACTCCTCCAGGTCGAGGCACTTGCATTTGCGTATGCAAGTTGAGATTATGAAATTACATTTGCAAATGACACGATAGTAAGAAATTAAAGAAAACAAATGTAGGAGTACGATTCATTTTGATCAACCGACAAAAACAACTAAACAACTGTAAATTGAACCATCTTTTTTATTTAAGGTCACAATCTTAACCAATCTAATTTGCAAAAACATAAAAAGTAAATAAATAAATGCTTGGCCCCTTTTGTAAAGTCGATATTAAATAATTTACATTGATAGTGAAAATCGTTAATTGTCCCAACTCTCCGATATTATCATTTTTTATGGAAAAAATCCGGTGGAAATCAACCGTCAATGTCCATAACGGCTACTTCTAAACTCAAGTTAATGCTATCTCTCAGGCCCAAAAATCATGGGCCCAACAAGTTGCCCCAGAGAAATTTGGGCAATGGAAGTTCGTATCGAAAGATGCTAAAAGGTCTAAAGCTCACACTAAACGAGTGCAATTTTGTTTACCCTCCCTAAAAGATGGTGAACAATACCCTCCCCTATTGGCTAAGAAGGGATGAGGGGACAATTTTTAACCAAACCAACCCAACTCAAGTTAGTTGTAGGCATAATTTCACAAAAATAAAATAAACCCTCATCTACCTTCAGGAATTACTTTCACCCCTAAACTAAAAAACTGAAAGCTACATGTATTAAGTGTGAGATCACTTTCCGCGTTGAAAGTTTCACCCCTAAAACTGAACAACATGGAGTACTAAACTTTAGTAATTTTTACAGTATTTTGATAATAATTTTTACTTTCTTAATTTCTTTTATTGAGACGAACTAATAATCCAAAAAAATGAATAAAAAAATGTGAAATATTTTTAAACAAGGACAAAAAAAAATCCATTTCTAATGGATTTTTTTTTTTTATCAGAAACAATAATTTTTTTAGAGCTCGACAAAGGGTACGTCGAGCAGGAACTGATCCAAGGGGGGGCACGCGGGGGCACGTGCCCCCCCTAACTCCCCCACTTGTCAATGTAAAAAAAATTAATTTTGGTAAATAAACTTTGTATATATATTATTTGTGTCAAAGTCTAATAACATATCCTGCGTGTTGTTTGGTGGTGAAGTGCCCTACCTCCAAGCTGGAGGTCGTGAGTTCAACTCCTTTCTCTTCTTTTTTAAGCCACAAAATTTGAAAGGGTATCAAATAAGAGTGATTTGAGGTTTGAACCCTGGACCTATGGTTCCAATCCAAAACATATGCCTTCCCTCTTGCCACAAGACCAACAACATTCATTGTACAACAACTTGGTAGTTTTATTATATATTTCGAACCTATAATGGTCATAACAATTCCCCTAACATTTTTTTCCTGAATTTTACGTAATTTTCTTCCTTCTTTTTAAGAAAATGATACAAAGTCATGAGAAAATTGTTTAACTTAAATATTTTTTAATTTCTGAGATCTTTTACATTGGTCCCGCCTTCAATAATTTCTTCTCTAATATTAGGTTTAGAATCAATCCTACACGATTTCTTGTCCCTAACAAAATTGGACCGTATATCTAAACCGAGCCCAAATGTACGTATCTGCCATTGTGGGGCCATGATTCATGGCCCATCGGGTCCTAATTGCAAGTTCGAAATGTGTTCTAGAAATAGAATGAAAATGAACCGTCTATCTAAACCGAGCCCAAATGTACGTATCTAGTATCTACCATTGTGGCGCCATAATTTGTGGCCCAATCTATGCACTCTCCTTGCAAACGAATTTGGCCTCTCAAAATTATTGGATCGTGTTTTTATGAAGTTTAATTTTTTTTTTTTTTTGACAAAAGAGAGAAGTTTTATTTATCCGGTAGGCAAAAGCCTAAACATCGGAAAGCAAAGAGCCCCATGGGGGCGAGCGGAAGTCCACAGACCAGACAAACCACTAGAAATGGCCTTTCTTGCACAATCATGTGCGGCCCGGTTACAACCTCGTTTAGCAAAATTAAACTGACACGAAACAAAAGAGCTCTTTAGAACTAAACAATCTTGCACCAAAACCACGATGTCAGACGCTGGAGTCTTTGAGGTATCAAGATTGTTAATTATCGATTCGGCATCTGATTCAATGATAGCCTTCGAAACATTCATAGCAATTCCCAAATTCAAACCTTCCCGGATTGCAAGAGTCTCTGCAATTCTCGGGGAAATAATACCCGTGTGAACGTTTAGCAGAATACCAAGCACAATACAATCGCCTCCTCGCGCAATTGCCCCTGTCGCAATGCTATTTGTTACCTTAGACACAGCATCATCAACATTAATCTTAATCGTACCTGCTCTAGGGCGCTGCCAGTTATCATCTCCAGTGTCTGAAGTATTAAGAGAAATAATGTCAGGCTTCTTATTAGCATCCAAAAAGCCGTAAAAATCGTTTTGTGCTTTCCCACTAACTGTCTCGATTTGCCACCATGTACCATTGAACACAGCCTCATTTCTCATTCTCCAAATCCACCAGCAATAAGTGAGACCCAGCCCCATTGAAGAAGCTGGAAGTCAAGCTTGGGTAATGCGTTCTTGAATACACGCCCACCAGTCTGACATATATTTGCAGGCATGTAACTCTTCTGGCCGCAGACGGAAGGGTGATAGGATCCAGACTTTGGCTGCACGCTCGCATTGAAAAAGAAGATGGCAGATTGATTCCTCCACTTTGCCGCATAGAGAACAAATGGGATCAGTGCTAATTTTCCTTGCAGCTAAGGCTGAATTTGTAGCTACCGCTCAGTTGAAACACTTCCAAGCAAACACCTTAACCTTTGGATGTATAGGCAGACCCCATAACCGTTTCCATATTAATGGCATCGCACCAGCAGAACTAGTTTGAGCTTCCTATTCTTCCATAAGATTTGACAAGCTTTCTTTTTCCAAGTGGTAGGCGGACTTAACAGAGAAGAGGCCATTCGAAGAAGGATGCCAAATTTTGACATCACTTCTTTGAGTGTTGCTGATTGGGAGCGAGAGAATAAGATCTGAAGTTTATTAAAGAGCCCACTTGGATAACATATCCAATAAGGCCGAATTCTAGAAGAGCATTTTTGGATTAATTTTCTTTCTGAGGTCAAATATTTGGTTTCTATTGGTGCCAATGTTTTTATGCTCATGCACTGATCTTTGGACCAAGAAACCCTTCACTTAGTGGTCAGACATCACTTTTCATCATTTTGGACAGCACTTTTACTAAAAAATTGGTTCAATTCGTGAACCTAATTCAAGATTATAAAATCGTTTACAGACCGAGTATGGAGAGATATATATGATTGTGTGGACTTTTAATAGCAACCCACATTTAATTATTCTTTGTTGAAGAGCCACAATTTCCATTTTCAGGTTTGTCTCTATAGATATCGTCAGTCTCTTTTATCCAAGACTAAAATCAGTGCTGGCCCGAGGTTTGGGTTGCACAAGCCCGACCTCATACTTGGTTGCCCACTAACTTTTATAAGTCATAAAAGAAAAAGACATGATAGTAAAAAAAAAAAAAATTGCTTTTAGCTTGAATTACATCAAAAAAATCAAATTCAAAATATAACTCTACTTATAGTGCTTTTGATTTAAAGAAAATAACTTTTTCTTACATTTTTAAGCAAATTCTTCTTGGTTTGGTGCAAAATACAAGTGTAGTATAAGCTCTAGCGGAGTTGCTACGATATATAAACAGGAAGGCTGCCATGGAATTTTTAAGTATTTTTTGTTGTATATTGTGCGTAATTTTGGTGTGTGTTACGCTTATTTTATGTTATCTACGAAGAGATGGATGTAAGTTGAAATTATAAAAAAACGTTATGGATTGTGAAATATAAATAATTTGTTGAATTGCACGATTGTCGAAAAGGGGCCATTAATTTGGGACGGAGGGAGTATGTAAGTGTCACGATCTATAAGAAAATAGGGTTAATGGGCAGGTTACTTTTCAGTCTTTATAAATAAAAAATAGGATTGAGTATGAATAGGAATAGCTAATTGGGAAGTAATTGAGTGTAGGGCCCGTTAGAAACATACATTCTTTAATTGTAACGAGGCATTCTCAACGAGTTCGGGAGAATAGATGCCCATGCTTGCAACGGACACCGTTTCACTCAAGGATTGTTTTGTTGAACCGAAAAAAAAAAAATATGCGGCTTGATTTAAAGTTAGATTAAAACAAGAAAAATTTACGCATATTGAGTTGCTTTGTTATACTAAAGGTGCTAATTCATAAGCCATAGAATTTTCCTATATTTGTAAATTTAACTGTACCACACCCTCTCTTCTATTTTTTTTTTTTGCAAAGTGGGAATGAGAAAATAATAGAATATGAGATAAAATTTCACAACCTCGGAATTAATCGAAGTGAGCACAAATGAACAGTCTCCAAATTGTCTAATTAATTTGCGTGAATCAATCTGCCAATTAAAAGTATCATTTTACTAGGATATTTAAGCAACTGCTATCTTTTACAATTGGCTTTATTTTTAAAAAAAATTACCAGCTTAACTAAAAAGATTAACATCCCAAATAGTACGATCACGCAATACAGATTGAAAGTTTGATCACCACAAATTCAAAACGTTTAATTATAGAGTGATTTGAATTTGGGAATCTATTTGAGGGGTAGATCAATATGTGTTGACCATTGAATAATCTTCATTATCTCTTACAAGAGCTCGACATTTTTTTTTTCCGATATACATTAGTGGGGGGTTAGCGCGAAGTTAGTGAGTTAGTCCTGAGGGGTCTAGAAACTATCCATAGGTCTAAACCACAAACGCCTCTGTCGAGACTCGAACCCTGATCTCTCCTTGGTTACAAGGGCTGGATATTGCAGGGGCCAAAAAAACAAATTCATATATGTATATATAAAATAAGCTACTAAACCCAAGTTAAAAAAGTGTAAAATGTATAATGCATTACATTTCGAACTCCAAGAATCCATGTTCCAAGCAATTCTAAATGTCCAAGCACTCTCTTTTGGGCTGGTCTATTAGTTTTTAGATTTCGGTCAAAAAGAAAGGGATAGATGGGAGGGAGAGAGAGAGGGAGAGGGTGGGTTGGGAGATGATTTTAAAATAAAATTTGCTATGAGTATATTGCAGTTGCAGACATTGTTTTTAAAAAATCTCCCCACCTTACAAAAATTTCATCTTTGAAATTTGCTGACCAAAATAAAAAGAACGCAAAGTATATTTTTACAAAAATTTCATCTCCCCACCTAGGCTTATGTTACGCAATTTGATTAAAAAGAACTTTTTTATAAAAATGTAGTCAAAGTATATTTTTAGAATCTGTTTTAAAAATTGTTTTGTTTTTGAAAGAAAAACTTGTGAAAAAGAGCAAGAAAAGCTTTTCCTGAAAATCAACTTTTTGGAAAAGAGCAACCAAAACTTTTTAATCAAAATGTATTTTTCAAGAAAATAAGTAAAAGTTCAATATGCACCATATAGCTTAATCTGATAACCTAATGTCCCAATAACCTCAAATAATAACAAGATAGGATGTCACCCCCGAGAAAAATAATTGATAATACCACCAATTTTAATACGATGATTTCAAAAAAAAATTACAGTCGCATAAAAAATAAAATACGAGGTATTACACCACATGTCCCCTTTTAACAAGTCAAATGGCTGTCAAACTCTTTCGCCTTTCTACACAGACTCCACCTTTTCCACTTCATTCGTGCCCCCACAAATTCATCTTAGACGGTTATGATCGTTTCATAAATTCGACTGAGTTCAAAGAATCGCAGGAGAAGTGGACGAACTATGAGGTCGGGATTGGGAATCTGCTCAACAAAGAATTCAGGTTTTTTTTTTTTTGAATCAAGTCAAGAATTTCATTATAAATGCCATCCGGCAACGATTACATTCAAAAGACGGGAATGAAAACCAAAACCACTAACAGTCGATATGAGCACGGCCTTCGCTTGACATACAATGCCACTAGCTCGTAGACACACCTGCCCAAGCAGACCCAACACCTTCGGGATGGAATGATGAATCCTATCAAAATGCTAGCAATAGAGAACCCAAACGGGTGCCCGGATCAAACCCTTAAACAATACAGCTCAAAATGTAATCAGATCAAAACATCCAACATAATCTAAAACAGAAATTATTATTCCCACCACCAACACCCACCGAAACTAGGGTCACCAGATCGGGACAAGAAAACCAGACTAACTGGTCGGAAAAATTTCCGAACAAGGAAGCCGGTAAAACAAGAAAAAAAACAGACCAATCTTCCGACCTCACCCATTATTAACTCCTCCGCCAGCCGCCGCTCGCCGAAAACTGACCGTCACCTCCATAGCCACACCAGATTAACTTGAGACGCCGGATCTGCGCTCCTCCGACGGAAACCGCTGAGGGGACCGAACCACCAAGCCAAAACAGGCCAACCATGGACGAGAGGGATGGGATCCGTGAGTGAACACACCAGAAAACTAGAGGGGAAAAACTAAAGGGGAGGGGAGGAGAGGAAGAGAGAAGGAGAAGGAGAAGGGGGGGAGGGGAGGAGAGGGAGGCGGCAGCCCCCTCCCCCCAAGGGAGCCCTAATTTCTGAAAAGTTTAGAGAGAGAAGGGGAAGGTTAGAGAGAGGGGGAAAACAAGTTACAAAGAATTCAGGTTTAATTTGAGTTTTTACTGTTTAATTGTATTGGACCTTTTGGGCCTACTCTTTTAAAACTGACTTGGGCTTCCCCTTGCTCCCTTATGGTAAAATATTTTGTTACTGGGCGGTTAAAGAGATGTGCTTCTTTTTTTTTTTTTTTTTTCAGATATTTACTAGTAGGTCTTGTTTTTCCGATTCTAATTCCCTCCAAGTCAAGATCAATATTTTAATTACCTCCAACTCCAGTTGCTAGTTTAGATTACTATTATGCCCTTTTACAGCCTAGAACAATTCTCGTATTCCAAATAGATTGGCAAAGACCCAAACATCGGCCATATCCACCGCCTTCTCCAATTCTCTCTCTCTCTCTCTCTCTCTCTCTCTCTCTCTCTCTCTCTGTGTGTGTGTGTGTGTGTGTGTGTGTGTGTTATCGATGGCGACGCTGCACCTCTGCTCATGTCGACAGTGGCGCCATAAAACCAAAAGCGGCGGGAGAGAGCTGCGAATCAAAGAAAATGATGGACAGGAGGTAAATCAAAGGCTGGGGAAAAAAAAAAAGGCTATCTGAGATGAAATTGGAAATTGAAAAATGGCATGTTGGAATTGTTAGACCGTCGCCGGAAAATGCATCGCCGCCGCCATAGCTCCAGTTTTCCGGCGACTGGTGATTTTTTTGTGCGAATTTTTCCCTGCGAATTTTTTTCTAAACTAGATAACTACAATAAAGATTTCTTCCAGCTTCAAAGAAGCTCAAACAACTCAGATAAATTGGCCTTTTACAGGCCAAAAAAATTCGCAATCGGAAGGAAAAAATTCGGGTGCGAATTTTCCATGCGAATTTCGTAGAAGATGGAACAACTGAGATAAATTGCTCTTATACAACCCAGAATGGCGATTTGGAATTGTTAGATCTGTCGCCGGAAGATGCATCGCAGCCACCATAGCTCCATTTTTCGGCGACTGGTGATTTTTTTGTGCGAACTTTTCCTGCGAATTTTGGGTGCGAATTTTTTTTCTATACAAGATAACTACAATAAATATTTCTTCTAGCTTCAAAGAAGCTCAAACAACTCAGATAAATTGCCCTTTTACAACCCAGAAAAATTCGGAGTCAGAAGAAAAAAATTCGCATTTAGCATTCAACACTAGATCGAGGCATCCAGCTGCTTTGTAACATCCAAATTTTACCCGAAATCTGAAAATCAAAAGTTTAATTTTCACCTCAGTTATAATTGATGGGTTGAGGATCAGTTAATTGGGACCCCAACAGCTCAAGTACATGAGTATACTCAACGATTCCTCTGATTGCTTGCCTTCTCCCGCTTACCCTCCTCACAAATGCGGCGGCCGAAGACAGTGAAGTGGTCGGCGACAGATCGGACGGAAGAAAGGACATCGGAGTGGCAGAGGGCGGCGGATTGGAGATGGAGAGGAGTTGGTAGTGGGAGATGGAGAGGATTAGGCTGAGAGCATTCTCTCTCTCTCTCTCTCTCTCTCTCTCTCTCTCTCTCTCTCTCTCTCTGCCTTGGGTTGCGGGGTAATTTTGGTACAAATTAGAGTATTTACCTTGATGGGAATATTTAGAACCTGGGCTGGATGCGGAGGAAATTTACTCCAATGTGTTGTACCGGCCCGTAAATCTCTTTTTTTTTTTGGGTTTTATTGCGGGCCGTTTTAAAAAACAAATATTTATTACCACTAACTCCAATCATTCTTTTTAATTACCACTAACTCCATTAAGGTCAATCACTCTTTTTTGGGGCTTAGGCACTTAGGGTGCACTTTCCTATTATAGGGTTTTTAGTGTTTTAGGCACTTTCATAGGGTACCCTAGGATTTTAGGCACTTTCATAGGGTACCCTAGAGTTTAGGTTTAGGGTGCACTTTCCTATTATAGGGTTTTTAATGGTTTAGGCACTTTCATAGGTACCCTAGGATTTTAGGCACTTTCATAGGGTACCCTAGGGTTTAGGTTTAGGCACTTTTATAAGGTACCCTGGGATTTAGGTGGGGTGGGTAGAGAGAGAGAGAGAGAGAGAGAGAGGAGACTGATGGGATGGGGAAACTGACGGGACGGGGGACTGACGGACTGACGCGCACATGAGGGAGTAAAAGGAGTGATCGGTGCTTTTTAAATTTTCTTGTGGAGCGCGTGGATCAGCCCTCCACAAAAGTGGAGCGGCTGGTAAAAAGCTCTTTTTTTCTTTTTTGTTGGATGGGCCTAGAAAGAGACTCCTATTACTCAAACCTAACACTAAAATTTATTGGCGTTCCCGAAATTTGTTTACTTTTTTGAATGCCCTAGGAGCAGACCTCTTGGGCTTGGGCCAGCCATGTCTACCGATTTGAACTTGTTTGAGTAACTTACTTTTTACTATAAAGTTCATTGAATTCCAGAAGAAAAAATTATTGAACTCTAAGTAGAAAAATATACTCCTGATCCTATTTGTTTGCGTGATATTTGCTACGGAAGACCATGTCATTTTGATCACCTCCAAAAATAAATTACTTTCTAAAATTATTTTCAATTTCTTTATTCTCTTTTTTTTCTTACAGCTAAGACAAATACAAAAATACACGATTTCAATAAAATAAGTTGATCACAATTAAGTTTCATCCCAACTCCCAAGTAGTGTCTAATGGTTAAATTAATAAAAGAACTTTTTTAACCCATTCTTTTAATAGAAACTTGACTTCATGTGCTGGAGATATTTGTCTCACTAAATAACTGCAAGACACCAAAGCTCTGAGCTATGAGGTGGTGCACCCTCTGTAGTATCACTAGTACGAGCCTTGGTGCCCTCACGGTATCACCAAATGAATGTAGGACGGGTTGGGTTCGCTAATTGTTTGATGTGGGATTTAGACCTTTTAGCCTCTTTCGATACGAACCTCCATTGCCCGAATTTATCTGGGGCACCTGGGCCCATAGTTTTGATGGACCTAAGCATAATATGATAATTGTATATAACCTAACAGATAATAGCTATTATTTTGTTGAAGGCAATACAAGGGACAACGTAAATCGGATGAACTTTCAATTTTCCTAGGTCTGATTGATAAATCGTCGTTATTTTTGGCAACACAATTACCATATTATGCTTAGGTCCTTCAAATTTGGTTGGCCCTTTGCAGAATGGATGTCCTTGCACCGAGAAACAATATTAAAAATGGTTTTTTTGAAAAATTACTAGAATAGGATTTTTTTTCCCTCCAAAAAGATTTCTCTTTTACCGAAAAAAAGATTCGTATGAGAATACAAGGAAATGAGATTCCATTATAATAATAACAATAAAAATAGAGACTTGAATTCTAAAGACCAGATCCAATGGGCATGAGCACCTCTCCGTTCCCCTTCCCACCATACCGCCATACTTTGAATGTTCGTCCTTATCTCGAGCTTAATACTATATTCTGAACTGTTCACTTTACACAACAAAAAAACTATATATATAAGTCTACAAAAAATCGTATGATCAAAAATTATAATCCAAACGATTCATCTCTCTCTCAATATTCGATCATACTATTTTTTTAAGATGTGAGTTCCTGCATATTTTACAAGGTCAATGGTTCGGGTCATAATTGCAAGTTCGAAATGTGTTTCTAGAATTAAAATGCAAATGGACTGTCTATCTAAACTGAGCCCAAATGTACATATCTGTCATTGGGACGCCATGATTCGTGGCCCAATCTATGCACTCTCCTTACAAACGGATTGGGCCTCACAAAATATTGGATCGTATTTTTATGAAGTGTATTAAAGAGCCCACTTGGATAACATAACTAATAAGGCCGAATTCTAGAAGAGCATTTTTGGGTCAATTTTCTTTCTGTGGTCAAATATTTTGTTTCTATTGGTGCCAATGTTTTTACGCTCATGCACTGATCTTTGAACTAAGAAACCCTTCACTTAGTGGTCAGACATCACTTTTCATCATTTTGGACGGCACTTTTAACTAAAAAATTGGTTGCATTCACATCCTTGTGAAACTTAAATATTATAAAATCATTTACAAACTGAGTACGGATATATATATATATATATATATATATATATATATATATATATAGAGGCCCGATCAAGTCCGGGAGTCCCGAATCCGGGACTCCACCTTCCCGATATTTTTTTGACGATCCGAACCGTCCAATGTGTTCAAAAGGTGTTTTCCAAGGTCCACGCGGGAAATCTTCAAAAAAAAATACCGGGAAGGGCTTGATCCAAGCATTTTTCCGCAAAACTGTAAATGTACATTTTTTGCGAAAAAATGCTTGGATCAAGCCCTTCCGGGTATTTTTTTTTGAAGATTTCCCGCGTGGACCTTGGAAAACACCTTTTGAACACATTGGACGGCTCGGATTTTCCAAAAACATTTTCTAAATGCTTCAAAACGCTTCAATCCGGGATTTCCGGGATCCTTGACAGGATAATTCGTGTATATATATATATATATATAGTACACTTCCAGTCAGGGAGCCCGGATTTTAAAAAAATCCGGACCTCCCCTTTCCCGATCGAATTTCGACGATCCGAACCGTTCAATGTGTTTAAAAGGTGTTTTCAAGGGTCCCCGTGAGAAATCATCAAAAAAAAATACCGGGAAGGGCTTGATCCGAGTAGTTTTTCACAAAACTGTACATGTACAGTTTTTATGAAAAACGGCTCGGATCAAGCCCTTCCCGGTATTTTTTTTGAATGATTTCTCACGGGGACCCTTGAAAACACATTTTAAACATATTGGACGGTTCGGATCATTGAAATTCGATTGAGATCTATGAGGTGTGGATTTTTTTAAAATCCGGGATCCTTGATAGGAAGTGTGGTGTATATATATATATATTAGAACATATCCTGTGAGGGCTCCCTCACAAAAAAAGTGCGGAAAAACAGTTGTGGGCCGTTGGATCCTATGCCCTTCACGCGATTTTGATGATAACAAACATATATAGTTAAAAAGTGAAATATAATCAAAATTGGGTATTCAATCTCCAATAGCCAAGATTTAAATTAAAGTGGAGAAGATTGAGGACAAATCTTACTCCTATATTTACTTTGGAAAGCAATTCAAATGGCCATAAAGCTCAGGAAATTAAGTATCAATTCATGGCTATTCATCCACTACTACAAAAAGGCATAAAGATCACACTCTTTTGGTGTGATCTTTCACTTTTAATCTCAGTCGAAAAACCGTGATCTAACCTAGTGTGATTAAAAGTCCCCATCTTTCAATCACGGTTCTAGACCGTGATGAAAACTCATGAAAAACTGTGATTAAAACAAAAAAAATTGTGATCTTTGACAATATAACATCTCAGTTTTGCCTAAAAACCGTAATTGTTTACAGAGAAAAGATCTCAGGTTTTAGTAAAACCATGATTAAAAAATGAAAAAAACCGTGATGAAATTTTTTTTCTCACTAATATAGGTGTCCAAAAATTGCCTTACCTTGCAAACCTTGCTTTCATCCAGATTTGATCCTTTGACCTTGTGGACGGTCGACCCTCCACGCCGGTTTTGTGTTGTGATTTGAAAATAGAGTCGCCACCCGGGTTTTTAGAAAATGATTGGGACCCGAGAAACCGTTTTGAAAAATGATTGAGAAAATGATTTAGAAAACAACTTGAAAACCAGAGATTCGTTTTGGATTCGGGAGCCAGGTTACGAACGGGGAAGGGTTTTAATGCACCCCGTTTGCCGGATTAAAATCGGTCTTTACTAAACGTTTGTGGGATTTTTAGAAAGCGTTTTAATGCCAAACTTTAACAGATAAACAATTTATCAAGCAAAACAGACGATAATAATGAAAAACAAGTAACTAATGTATAATTTACAGTAATCGCACGAAAATCTAGAGTTTAAACTGTTCATGCAAGGCACTGTTCAAAACTTTGATTTTTACACGAAAAGTGTGCCGTGCGGCACACTGGATGTACCGTGCGGCGCTGTTTATCAACTAAACGGTCAAATTTTCAAAGGAGCGCCGTACGGCACTCCAAGTGTACCGTGCGGTACAGGGGGAGTGTCGTGCGGCACTGTTGGCTGCACAACAGTTCCAACTTTGGTTTTCGAAATTTATGAAACACAGATGCATATGAGGCATGAAATACAGTTAAAAACAAACAATTTTGAGTGAGAAGATGATAGGTTTAAGTGGGGGATGTTCCTCCTCGTTGAATCGCTCCGTCCACGGCGATGTTTTCACCGTACGACGCGACCGGGAGGTATATAATGAAAATGGTTTTTACTATAACATGGGCGTACCGAATGTGGGGATGATATTGATCATCATCCCACATCCGGCATCCCTCCCCTCAGGACACCAAGTTACGAAATTGGCAAAACGGGATTATACCTTTGGTGGGAAATTCTCGGATTGAACCCTTTTTAAGACTTCTTGAACACAGTTTTGATCTTCTTTGGACCTCAACTTCACTCTAGTACTGTGAGAATGGTGATTGAAGATTGGAACGTAAATGAGTTTTGAATGTGAACTCCACGGCTGTGGACCGAAAACGGGGTGGTTGAACCTTGGGTTGGGTTTTGTTCTGGAAGAGAGAGTAGGATTGATTTCTGGGAATTATAGGTAAGGATGGATATGGTTTAGGATAGAAATGGTGTTTTGACAGAGCTCAAGGGTGCAACTTCATGATCTTCCTTTACGATTTTTCTTTTCTTTTTTCGTTGGAATCGATCGGCATTTATAGGGAATGGGTGAACTTGGTCCTTACGTAAACTTCATCCTCACACAAAGAGATGATGATTCTAGGGTAGGTCTTCGTTCTTGCACGAAATCATCATGAGAAGAGGAACAAATTTGTCAACATTTTGAGCTGCTGGGCGTTCTGCAAAAGCTGAGTGACAAGTGACAGTGCCGTACGGCACACAAACTGTGCCGTGCGGCACACTTACTGTGCCGTGCGGCACACCTGACCGCCAAAATTTAAAAAGTTGCTTGGGCTTTGCCGTGCGTGAGGGATGAGTACCGTACGGTACTGTTGACTGAGTTGACTTGGAGATTTTCAATCCGAGAGACTTTCCGGGTATTTCCTTTCATCATCGGGGATTAAGACATGTATGAGAGACTCATTTTGGGGTGTCTACAGACCTCTTGCACAAGACAACTAACACCTATCCACCCCACCAATTATGCATTTCATTATGTTATTGAACTATTTAATATATATAGTAATTTTCATAGGTTTTTCACTTGCCCAAATTAGTTTCTTGAGCATTTGACTATGATTTTCTAGGCTTTATGTACTCTTATAGTTTCCAAGCTTGTTTGAGAAAGTTTAATTTTTTGTTACAACGATATTTTTTTTGGTTAAACACATATTTTTGAGTTTCTGACAATAATTTTTTTTTTTTTTAAAAGGGATGTCCCATCTTCCAATTCAACAAAATTTCCTTCCATCAAAACATCTAAATCCCTCTTCTCTTCTCCTTCACAGTATAATTATGATCTTCCAAATCAATAATTTTCATCAAATTGAAACTTTTCTCCCCATAAAATTTTACTCCCAGCCGTTCTCCCATATCCATCACATTCTGAGCTTTCTTTAACAAGACGGAAAAAATAAGAAAGATCTCAGTTTTTGTAAAAACGTGAAAAAATTAGAGTTAGATTTTTTTTATCACGGTTAAGTACATAAACCGAGATGAAATACAGTTTTAATCTCGGTCATCTATAAAACGTGATTAAAAATAAAAATGAAATTATTTCATCTTACTTACAATCACACTTTTTAAATGAGTGAGATTAAAACTTTTACTTACAATCACACTTTTAAAATGACTGAGATTAAAGCTTAATTTTATTTCCATTTTCAATCACGTTTTATAGATGACCGAGATTAAAACTGTCTTTCATCTCGGTTTATGTACTTAACCGTGATTAAAAATCTAACTCTTATTTTTTTATCACGTTTTTACGAAAACTGAGATTTTTCTTATTTTGAGGCGTGATCTTTATCCTTTTTGTAGTAGTGATCCAACGGCTAATGCATTAAAGGAATGGGTTATTGCTATCATGTATTTGCTTCGATCAAGGCAATTGAGAATCATTTCCTGCCTAGCTTGGTCCAAACGGTAATGTTAAAAAAGGATGGATTTGGCTTTGCATCAATTGAGGACATAATTGATTGGTTAATTTCCACATGAAGATGAGTCTTCTGACGTTCACATTTTTGAAGAATAAAAAGGAGTTGTTATTGCAGCAAAAAAGTGAAGAGAATTGGAGAGAAGAAAAGGCATTGATATTGAGCTCCAAAGTTCATTGATTATTGAGAGAAAAAATAGAGCTTCATATTGTTTTTATCTACACTTTTAAAATTGTTTAATTAATTAGTGAGATTTCATTTTAAAAGGGAGTGTGACCCCTTGTGAGAGATTTATCTTTTGTGAGTGATTTTTTAGTGAGAAAAAATTACTCGGGTAGTTGTGACTTGCACAGGAGTCAAAACTAGTTGGGTTAGGTGTGACTAACACCGGAGTCAAAAATAGTTCGAGCGATTGGGGATATTGCTCGTTGTAACGGTTTCTCTAGCACCCGCGAAGCTAGAATGTGTTACTAGCTATTGGAGATAGTGCAACAAATCCCGAGTTGGACACTTGGGGAGTGGACTAGGCCGTGAAGTTGTGGACCAAACCACGATAAATCTCTGTGTTTGATTTCTCTTTTCTCTCTACTCTTTATTTGCTGTTATATATTATTGCATTTGTGTTTGAATCAATTTAATTTTATAATTGGGTGTTGCACTTAGTTTATTTTTAATTCCACATTATTTTTCGAGAAACACAATTCACCTCCCTCTTGTGTTGCTATCTGGGCCAACAATTGGTATCAGAGCCTCGGCTCTAGTTATTTTTTTAGGACTTAATCGTCATAGAGTAGATCCATGACAACCTCTTATGGTACTTTCCTTCCCGAAGGCCAATCGACCAATAGACCTCCTTTGTTTAGCAGGTCTAACTATAATTATTTGAAGGCTAGGATGCGTATCTATATTCAAGCATCAGATTATAAGTTGTGAAAAATTATTGTTAATGGGCCGCACTGTCCTACTGAAACTGTGAATACGGTTGTAGTTCCTAAGGAGGAAAATGAATGGGATGAGAATGATTTGAGAGGCATTCAAATGAATGCCAAGGCCATGAGCCTCTTATATTGTGCATTAGACCCAAATGAATTTAATAGAGTATTGCATGTGAATCTGCCAAGGAAATTTGGGATAAGTTAGAGGTCACACATGAGGGTACTAGTCAAGTTAAGGAGTCTAAAATCAACATGCTTGTTCATAAGTACGAATTGTTTAAAATGCTGCCCAATGAATCAATTTTAAGCATGTTTACGCGCTTTACTGATATTGTTAATGGCTTGAAATCTCTTGGAAAACCATATTCTAATGTTGATCTTGTGAGGAAGATTCTCAGGTCACTACCAAAGCAATGGGAGCCAAAGGTCACCGCGATCATTGAGGCAAGAGAAGATCTCACCAAATATAGCTTGGATGAACTCTTAGGATCCGTTATGACTTACGAAATCACAATGAACTTGGAAGAAGAACAAGGGGCAAGAAAAAGAAGGACATAGCTCTTAAATGTTCTACTGCAAGTTCAAAAGATGATATAGATAATTCAGAGTCAAGTGGCAGCGACGAAGAAATAGCTATGTTTACTAGAAAATTCAAAAGATTTATGAGAAAGAAAAAAGAAAATGGCAAAGGTTTTTTTAAGAGGGATGGAGCAAAAAATGAGAACAAGAGAGATCTTATAATTTGCTATAAGTGTAAAATACCAGGCCATGTTAAGTCTGAATGCCCCCAAGCCAAAGAATCTAGCAAGAATGCAAAGAGAAGAGCAATGCTTGTAGCATGGGGTAACAGCAGTGATGACAGTAGTTCCGAAGAAGACAGTGACCAAGCCAACCTATGCTTAATGGCTAATGAAAACACTGAGGTAAACTCTGTTGATGATTCGGATGATAAATATGATTATGAGGAACTATTAGATGCATATGAAGAATTGCATTCCGAGTTTAAAAAATTGAGTTCCAAAATTAGATCTTTCGAAAAGACTAATTCTTTGCTCCTTGCTGAAAATGAATCATTGAAAAATGAGAATGATTCTTTAAAAGAAAAAATTGAGCAAAGTTCATCTCCAAAGGAAACTAAAAATGATTTGATTCTCGAAAATGATTTGAGACATGAAAATGATGTTTTGAGAAAAAGAAGTTGAAGATTTGAAAACATCTCTTTCTAAGTTTGTTCAAGGAAAAGAAAATTTGGATATTATTCTTGGAAAACAAAGTTGTATTTTTGACAAAGCAGGCATTGGTTTTAATCCCACAAAGAAGCAAAAGTTTTATAAGAATTTTTTTGTAAAAGAAACTGTTTTGACTTGTTCTAGACATTTTCATATTGCCTGCAATTATTGTGGAATGAATGATCATGTATCATACTCTTGTCCTATTCGAAGAAATGTCTTTGTTAGAACCAAAAAAATGTGGGTTCCTAAGCATCTTGTTACTAACCCTTTCAGACCCATGAAAATTTGGGTACCAAAGAATTGCACATGAGTTATTTTTTTTAGTTGGATGTGCTCAAAGGTAAATGTTGAGATATAATTTCTCGGCAACGAGAAAGTTAACTTCCTACAATGGAGTAAGTTCAATAATTGGTTGAGTTCAGGTTCGTGTGGTATTTTTTTTAAAAATATTAATTTATTTGCCCAAAGGTTCTAATTTGTTTAAAAGTTTGATTTTGATGAATTGCCTGAAATTTTGTCTACTTATTCTTGCATATGTGAACAAATGTTTTTAAAAAAATTGCTCAAAACTTATTGTGAAAAGTTTTTTTTTTCAAAATAAAATGCTTCTAAATGGATAATGTTTTTTATAGTTACTTGACACTTGACATTATCAATAGTCCATGGCTTGATTGAAGTATTTTTATTATAATTATATGTCTAACAAATTTTTCAAAGTTGAGGTGGCTTATGAGTAGTGAAGCTTGAAGTTTTAGTGGAACTGGCACGTGCAAAGATTGAAATTTTATGGAAAACTATAAGCAAAGTGTTCCCCTACTTTTTGTTGATGACGTAGGGGGAGAAATATTGTCGAAGCTAGAGGGGGAGAAAAAGCCCGAGCAAAAGGATGCACCAATTAAGGGGGGGTCTTATTTCTTTTGCTCTAATTATATTTCTGAATTTTATTTCATTACAATTATTTAAGGTTTGTCATCATCAAAAAGGGGGAGATTGTTAGCCCAAATGTTTTCTTAGAAAAACATTATTGATTTTGATGATAACAAACATATTTAGTTGAAAAGTGAAATATAATCAAAATTGGGTATACGATACTCATTTGAATGGTTGCTTATTTTGTAGGATCTGATTGAGGTACACAAAGAATTATTCCACATCAAATCCTATCTCCAATAGCCAAGATTAAAATTTAAAGGGGAGAAGATTGAGGACAAATCTTACTCCTATATTTACTTTGGAGAATAAAAAGGAGAAGATTAAAAATAAAAAGGAGTTGTTGTTGCAGCAAAAAAGTGCAGAGAATTGGAGAAGATAAGGCATTGATATTGAGCTCCAAAGTTCATTGATTATTGAGAGAAAAAATAGAGCGTCATATTGTTTTTGTCTACACTTTCAAGAATGTTTAATTAGTGAGATTTCATTTTAAAAGGGAGTGTGACCCCTTGTGAGAGATTTATCCTTTGTGAGTGATTTTTGTGTGAGAAAAAATTACTCGGGTAGGTGTGGCTAGCACCGGAGTCAAAACTAGTTGGGTTAGGCGTGACTAACACCGGTGTCAAAAATAGTTGGTGCGATTGGGGATATTGCTCGTTGTAACGGTTTCTCTAGCACCCGCGAAGCTAGAATGTGTTACTATTAGAGATAGTGCAACAAATCCCGAGTTGGACACTTGGGGAGTGGGCTAGGCCATGAAGTTGTTGACCGAACCACGAAAAATCTCTGGGTTTGATTTCTCTCTTCTCTCTACTCTTTATTTGTTGTTATATATTATTGCATTTGTGCTTGAATCAATTTAATTTTATAATTGGGTGTTGCATTTAGTTTATTTTTTATTCTGCATTATTTTTCGAGAAACACAATTCACCTCCCTCCTTTGAGGGCTCCCTTACAAAAAAAGTGGGCACGAATAAACACGGCACGGTCACGGCTTGGACTCGGTTTAAGTTGGGCGCGGCACAGCACGACACGGTCTGAGAAGGCACGAGCACGGGGCACGAAAATGGGTGGGCACGGCACGATAGTTGGCCTGGCTTGGCACGACACGGACATAGTCAGGCATGACACATGCATAACATGGTATTAGTTTGGCACAGCACGGGCACGACACAGAAGTGTCAAGGGAACGCCACGGGCACGAAACGGAAGTGTCAATGGCATGGCATCGGCACAAAACGGAAGTGGCACGGGCACGACACAGTAATTAGCCTGGCACGACACAGAAGATTGAAGGGGACGACACAGGCACGAAACGGAAGTGGCACGAGCAAGGCATGGTAACTGTCTTGGCACGACACGGCATGACACGGTCTTAGTCTGGCACGACACGGAAATGGTATGGGCACGACATGATAATTGGCCTGGCACGACACGAAAGTGGCAATAAATAATTATTTATTAAATAAATTGTAATGAAAATTTAATTAAATAAATTGGCGAGCCATAATACGGAAAAAAAGGAGGGGAAAATTTAAAAATGAATTTTTGAATAAGAAAAAATTTAAAAATTTGAATTTTGACTTGTCATGGCCCATTAGTTTGTATGAAACAACTATTAAACCATTCAAATGTGCTTAATTTTTTTTTTAAAAAAAACATTTATTTTTAAAATAAATTTTGAAGTGAAATAAATAGTTATAGATTAAAATTGTCCAAAATTTATTAAATAAAATAAGTTTTGAAATAATAAAATGAATTTATTACATGGTAAAAAAAAGGGGGAATTTTTTTTGGAATGTAAAAAAAAGGGGGAATTTTTTTTGGAATGTAAAAAAAAAGGGGGAATTTTTTTTCCCGGGATGTTATGTGTTCTCAATATGTTGCCAAATTGTTTGATTACTTATAGGAGTCATGAAGAGAGTTATTGTTGGAACTTGCAAGCACAAGACGATTAAGTAAGTAGGCCGGGCCCGACACGATTAAAAAATGGCACGGCACGACACGATTAAGTAAACGGGCACGACACGGCACGACATGAGTCAAACATTAAGAGGGCCGGCGCGACACGACACGATTAAGTAAGCGGGTCGGCACGGCACAATTTAAGTAAATGGGCACGACACGAGTCAAACGATTAAGCGGGTCGGCACGGCACGACATGACATGATTAAGTAAGCAGGCCGGCACGGCACGACACGATTAATTAAGTAAATGGGCCAGCACGACACGGCACGGTTACAACACGGCACTGCACATCACGACACGAATAAAGAAAAATGGCACGGTACGGCACGACACGACTAAAAATGAGCAACCGACACAATTAAAAACGGCCCCGCATGGCACAATTAAGTAAACGGGCATGGCACGGCACGGTACGGTACGGAGCAGGTTGGCACGGAAGAAAAGCGGCACGGCACAGCACGGCGGGCACGTTTGACACCTCTAAGGCTAATTCAAATATACTTTTTTAGTTAAACAGGTGAGTAGAGTTACGTTTTGTTTTAGTGTTTCTGAAATTACTAGCACTCGAATTTCTATTGAAAATACTCGAACAATCAGCTCAAGACTCAAATTACCACTACAAATGTAGAAATAAAGGATTGATGATTACAGGTACCTATAAATTGGCAAACTAAAGCGAAAACGGAGTATATGGAGTGAAAATGGAAGGGCTTGATCCGAGCCATTTTCGATAAAAATGTACATATACACATTTTATCGAAAACGGCTTGGATTAAGCCTTTCCGGGTATTCTTTTTTCTTTTTTACAAATCCACCCATTGGACCTTAAAAACATGTTTTAAACACATCTAACGGTTCGGATCATCGAAATTCGATCCAAAACAAAAAAATCCTCACCGTAGAAAGTAAGGGAACCCTTATTGGATATTTGTTGTACATATATAAATATATATAGAAGGCGGTTCTAGTCCGGGATCCGGATTCCGGACCTCCATGATCCGAACATTTTTTTGACGATCCGAGCCGTCCAATGTGTTCAGAAGGTGTTTTCAAGGGTTTATGCGGGAAACCTTCAAAAAAAAAATACCGGGAAGGGCTTGATCCAAGCAGTTTTTCGTAAAACTGGACGGCTCGGATTTTCCCAAAACAATTTGCAACACAAAAAAAATACCCATTTTCTTCCAGTCAGGGATCCCTAATTGGAACCGTGGGGTATATATATATATATATATTGTGTTGCAAATTATTTTTGGAAAATCCGATCCGTCCAATGTGTTCAGAAGGTATTTTCAAGGGTCCACGCGAGAAATCTTCAAAAACAAATACCGGGAAGGGCTTGATCCAAGCAGTTTTCGCAAAAAATGTAAATCGGATCGTCAAAAAAATGTTTGGATCATGAGGTCTGGAAATGAAAAGTCCGGATTAGATAATTACCTTATATATATATATATATAGCGTTTTTAACAAAAACCGATCGTATGAAGCCCTTCCGGGTATTTTTTTTGGACGAATCTTCGCGGGGGCCCTTAAAAATGCATTTTAAAAACATTGAACGGTTCGGATCGTCGAAATTTGTCTCGGAAATGTGAGGTCCGCATTTTAACTTAGATAAGGGTCCCTTATTGGAAGCTAACCCTATATATATATAGTTTTTTTTTTGGGTTATATACCTGGACACCCCCTGTAAGTATAGGTTTTCCACCAAACACCCCCTGCAAGAAAAAAAACCTACGACGACACCCCCTCTATCTTCCAAACTTTACCCCAAGACCCCTTCTGTCACGCTTTTGTCTAAAATCGTCTAGAACTATCAGTTTTTTTAATGATCCAAACCGTTCAATTTGTTTAAAACATGCTTTTAAGTGTATCCGTGGAGAAATCGGCTCAAAATATGATTGGGAAGTGCTTGATCCAAACAATTTTTTATGTATGAAAAATTGTTTGGATCAAGCACTTCTCGATCATATTTTGAGCCGATTTCTTGCGAGTACCCTTAAAACCATGTTTTAAACAACTTGAATGGATTGGATCATCAAAACATGACCCGAAATTTTGAGATTCGAGACGGAAGGGTAACGAAAGGGGTCTTGGGGTAAAGTTTGAAAGATAGAGGGGGTGTCGTCGTAGGTTTTTTTCTTGCAGGGGGTGTATGGTGGAAAACGTATACCTACAGGTGGTGTCCAGGTCATTAACCCTTTTTTTTTTTTTGAGAAGTAGAAAGAAATTTCATTAAAACACCAAAGCAAACGACCAAATTATAATAGATCTTGCAACCAAACATGAGCAACAGAAACAAGAAACAAACAACCAATATTTGACAATTCTTTGTTTAATAACCACAGTTTCCATTTTCACTCCATATTCATCGTCGTCTCTCTAATCTAAGACTAAAATACAACTATATCTAATGCAAATTATTTGGTTTGTAGGTGAAACCAACTTTATTAGATAAAGTAAAAAAGAGATCAAATCTCCTCGAAAGATAAAGAACACTTTCAAATAGAGCTGAATGACTGAATGTTGGAGGATGCCCCATTGGAACAGTTCCTATTAGAGGAGTCACTAAGGAAGATCTCATCAAAGAGAGAAATGTCTAAAAAATAATGTCCTTTGCGGGAGTGGTGGATCCAGGAATCCTACATAGGGGGTCACCTTTCAAGCATATTTTTGTAAAATAAAAAAAAAATCACAGTCCAATATAACAATATAGCCAAGAAAATAAAATATTTAGACATTCTTCATTAAGCAAAAAAGTGAACTGAAAAACATTATGAAAGATTTTATACATATTATGCTTTTGACGCTTGAAAAAAAGAAAGTAAAGTCCTATGGGAAAAAGAAAAGGAAGCGACAACGACAAAGATAAAGAGAAATAGATAGGAAGTACCATGAGTTTAAGGAAGAGACGAGAAGAAATCATTCGACGTCCAGAGTGGGCGAGTGGCCAGTCCAGTGGGTCATCGACTTCTTTCATCGTTCGGAAATTTAATTGTATTGTGTGGAGAATTGCTGATGGCATTAATTTGTACTCCCTCCGTTCCAAATTAATAGTTCACTACGAAAAGTCGTGTCATTTTTCAAATAAAAAAATGAAGTGCTTCCGTGTATCATTTTTCGAATTTTTTTTTTTTTGCACCAAATTAAAGTAAAGCACTTGACGAGTACTTTAATTCGATGCGAAAAATTCAAAAAATGATATACGGAAGTACTTCATCTTTTGATTTGAAAAATAGCAAGAGATAGAAAATGGGGCTCTTAATTAGGAACGGCTTGTACGTGCATAAACTTATACAAGTAATATAAACTTAAATTTTAATAGGTTTTTAATAATTTTATATTTTAGCAAAAATCTTCATCATTTGATAAAAAATCAGCTGGTGATTTTAGCAGATTATATCATTTGAAAAACTCCCCTTAAACCATGGAAAGCTAAAATACAGTGGCCCAATGTAGTTGTTTTTTAATAATTTTATATATGTATAGACTTCTTTGTGTACAAAACAAAAAATTTAATTGAAGTTCTAGATTTGTATGAGAGCATAAATATCTAATATTTTTTTACTAGTTAAAGCTCGTGAATAATTTCGAGTTCGACTCAAAGCTCGTCAAGTTTGACGTCCCGAGTGGGAGAGTGGCCAGCCCAGTGGGTGATCGACTTCTTTGGTCGTTCGGAAATTTGTTTTGTGTGGAGAATTGCTGATGGCATTTGTAATAACTAATAATGGGTCGTTGGCCCTCTAAGTTTAAAGCAAAACCCATAGCGCATTGTTTGGTCCTTTAAAACAAAGAAGCCCATCAACAGATCCACTTTGGGCTTGTTGGAGATAGAGTACTGGATTTTTAACTCCATTTTTTTTCTCTAGAATTCCAGGAGGGTCACGTGACAACCCTGTGCGGATGTAACCCTGTGCGGTTGTGCCCTACATCAATCCGTCAATGCTCTGCGGGTAATACTTGCGGTGCTCATGTAAGTTCTTCATGAATACAGCGTTATGGCTATGATTATTTCTTTTTTGTTATATATGTCATTATAAATGCACCTTATCAGTTGTTATTTAGACCTTAATATTTATTTTCAAAGTTCCTTCAATGTTTAAAGCTCGATAATGTTTTATTCTAATCTTGTTCTTAGGAAAATTATTTTGAGAAGGCCGTAAAACTAGTAATCCCAAGTGGTTGAACTATCGGAGTTTGCTCCTTCTGAGGTCTCAGGGTTAATTTGAAACCTCTCATGTTCTATGCTTAATTCATATGCAACGCTGAAAATTTCTTTGATCGTCATCGTTAGGGGTTCAAAATTAGTCAAGGTGAATGTAAGTTGATCGGACACTTGGCTATCCATAAAAATATTGACATTGCTGGTAAGTAGCGTGATCAAAATAAAAAAAACACTAATTAAGATAGAAGTTAAAACATAACATAACAATGCAACAAACTAAATGCCACACAATATATATAGTAATTCACCGTTAATACTTGTTCCACACAATATATACGTAAAAACAAATCAAACAACAACAGCTGGCTCGGGGCTAGCCTTTTTCTTGGCGTCGCGTGCACACTTTTTCAATACACCTTTTTGTGGTTGGCCGTTGGCGTCATATCTTTTACATATAGGAAGCAAAAGAATTAAAAAAGTTGTTTGGTAGAAATTCAAAAAATATTTTACGTTTACATTTTCCGTTATTTGCCCCACCAAACACCCAAATACTAAAAAAATATTGTACAGAAAAACATGTTTTACCCAAACAAATACACGGAGCCTAAAATCGGAACACATAGAATGAAATACATCTTTGAGGAGAAAGTAACAAACAAATTGTACACCGCCGAGACAGAGAGGCATCTCATAAACTTGACACTCCATATTTCATAGAATAAAAACTGACCTTATTTCCTGATTTAAGATGTGTGTGTGTGTGTGTGTGTGTGTGTGTGTGTGTGTGTGTGAGAGAGAGAGAGAGAGAGCAGCTACAATGACAAGCAAAGAGAAAAAAAATTACGAAAGCGAAATCAAACACTGAAATTTTCAAATGTAAAGACTGGATATTTTTGGGCTGTACCTGAAATCAAAGTCCACAGAGCGGCAGCAGATAAAAGGCCCTGGACGAGAGAGAGAGAGAGAGAGAGCGTGTGTTCGTTCAGAAGGAGTACTGAATTTAAAGAGAGGGAAGAGAGGTATTCTGTGGAGATTGGAGAGAAAAGAACTACACGCAACCTCCTCATATGTGTTATGGTTGGGAGAAAAGATATAAGAACAAAATTAACCCTTAAAAAAACGTATATTTACAAACAGTAATGTCGAATGATACGAAGTGGAAACCAGGTATTACGACCGTGTCTTGTTTCTTTTTTTTTTTTTTGGTGCCAAAGCGTTATCCCTAGACATTTTTTTGCCTCCTCTCCTTTGAGGCTGTGCACGTATGGACCAACGGGGATAATGGATCCCAGGCACCATATCAGTAGTGTTTTGACCCCTCCACGATCACACATTTTCTTATGTGACCCAAACGGTTAAATCAGATTGATATATCAACGATATGAATTTAATTGTTTAAATAACTAAATTTATGATATAAAGTTCATTAAATTTCAGGAGAAAAAATGATGAAACTCGAAGGAGAAAAATATACTTCTTCTATCATTATTTGGATTATGTGTGCTTATCCCGCCAACTACATACATTCAATATACTATGGGTCGATACCCATGGTAATTTTTAAATATCAATATTCAAAGACTATCCCTTCTTCGTACTAAAACTAGAAAACTGCATGTTCAAAGTTAACGAATTACTTTTGACCATTTAACCATTAAAAATTTGTAAAGAGATGGATCTATAAACGAAAGGGAAGTTCCAACCACAACCTTCAAGCAACTTCTACGAACTATTTTCTTGACAAGGTTTTAGCGAGGCATGTTCTTAGTTATCCCATTCCGTTTTCCTTACCAAGGAAAAAAATTCTAGTCAATATTCTTGTCCAAACATCAGCTCTTCAAACCCAGAAAAGATTTGACCATCAACTTCATGAATAAAACTGTAGAACTCTCTTTCAGTATTTACCAACAAAAAACAGAGAGAAAAAAAACTCTCTATCGATCAAAAGGCTTTCAAGGTCGAGCCTAGGCATTTCTGTTAGTCCATTCAAAGTAGTCTTGCTGGGCTACAAAGGCAGCCCATGTTTAATGGGCTCAAAAGTATTACACTAATAATTGTCCCTTGTGTCTTTTTAGTTTTGGTTTATCTACCTAAATTGTCCTCTTAAAATGGTCTCCGTTTCAATATCGTTCTTGTAAAATTTTTGGTTTCAACTTTACCCTTGCACTTAGTGGCGCGTTTCAATGTTGCCCTTTCCATCAAAACATGGATGGAAATCGCACAAGTGCAAACCTTAAATCCCCAACCCAAAATCACGGTTTCAGAAATCACTCCCTTATTTCCAAATCACTATTTTCAAATGTATGATCAGTGGTAATTCTAATTCTAATTCCAGCCAAACAAAGGACTTAAACGGCCATCCACGTTTCATCTCAAAATAGTATCTTGATGATCACCCACCCCACCGTGGTTTTAAATATGGACCGTAACGTATCGGCCGGTCATTACACAATAGTTTTAGGGTTCTGCGATACTACCAAAATCGTCACACTCAAACTGCGCATTACCGTTACACATCGTGAAACCGTTATTTAAAAAACCTTGCCCACCATCCTCCTCCTGGCCGATATATACATTGAGATTCGACTCACCAGAGCTTACATAATTTTCATATTGTGATCATAGTAATGGGTTTATGAATCAATTATAGCACTTGATTATGCATATAAATATATATGCTATATACCTCTTCTGCTAATTCTATCTCTATTTTCTACTACTACATTCAAAAAAAAAAAAAAAAATACTCCTTCGTATCTCAGATTTTAGCAGGGTTTTAAATCGCTGTTTCGGGAATCGGGAACCATAAAGGTATCGGTCATGATACGATCCTATGTCGAAAGATCAAACACGGTCCTATATCGAGGGATGTGAAACCGTATCCAGCAATACGTACGTGAGTAAATAACAACATCAGAGCTCTCCAAAATCCCGTTACGTAATGTCTGATGTATACAATACACGGTTATATAAGTCCACTTTATTGTAATGACACTATAAAATTTATCTAGTGCTTCAATTTCTCGCATACAAGTTTCAAAACATGTTGCGAGACAAACTCTAGAATTCATTTACGAAGAAAAATAGCTAGAATGCAAAAATTATTCCCTTTCATACATGAGAAATTTTTACTGTGCAGAGTGTGGCTGATGCAAGGAAGTGCATGAAATAAATAAGAACATGCAATAAAGACAATCACAAACAAGATAGGTTTAGAAAAATTCTCTCTGGACTTAGTTTCATTCAATAATAATAATAATAATAATAATAATAATAATATATATTTTTTGCGAAAACTGCTTGATCAAGCCATTCCCGGTATTTTTTTTTGAAGATTTCCTGTATGGACCCTTGAAAACATCTTCTGAACACATTGGGCGGCTCAAATCGTCAAAAAAATTTTGGAATCATGGAGGTCCGGAAACGGGACTCCCGGATTAGAAGGGCTTCCTATAAATATATATATATATATATAGGATCAAGTTGTACGTACATCATTATGTGTTTAATCCATCATATGTTTGAAAAATAAAAACATTTGTTGAAACCAGGGGTGGCACGTGCCACCCTTCCCTACTAGAATGCTTCGTCCCTAGGTAAGCCCAACAAGCCAAACAAACGAAAGCCATCATATATATATACATATATATGTATTGATTTTCTAGTCCGGGACTCCAGGATTTAAGAAAAAACGTATTTTTTTTGTTTTGCAAATTGTTTTTCAAAAATCCGAGCCGTCCAATGTTTTGAAAAATCCGAGTCGTCCAATGTTTTCAGAAAGTGTTTTCAAGGGTCCATACGGAGAATCTTCAAAAAAAATACCGAGAAGGGCTTGATCCAAGCAGTTTTTCGCAAAAACTGTATATTTTACAGTTTTGCGAAAACTGCTTGGATCAAGCCATTCCCGGTATTTTTTTTTTAAGATTTTTTGCCTGGACCCTTGAAAACACCTTCTAAACACATTGGATGGCTCGGATCGTCAAAAAAATGATCGGATCATGGAGGTCCAGAGTCCCAGATCCTGTTTAATAAGCTAACCATATATATATATATATATATATATATATATATATATATATATATATAGTATCCACTTCTCCTCCGGGATCCGGGACTCCGGGACTCCATGATCCGAGCTTTTTTTTGACGATCCGATCCGTCCAATGTGTTCAGAAGGTGTTTTCCAAGGTCCATGCGGAAAATCTTCAAAAAAAAATACCGGGAAGGGCTTGATCCATGCATTTTTTGCAAACACAAAAAAAAATAAAAAAACCTTCAATCCGGGGGTCCGGATTATAAGATTATATTATATATATATATATATATATATATATTATATATATATACCCCACGGATCCAGTCAGGGATCCCTGACTGGAAGAAAATGGGGGTTTTTTTTGTGTTGCAAATTGTTTTGGGAAAATCCGAGCCATCCAATGTGTTCAAAAGGTGTTTTCCAAGGTCCACGCGAGAAATCTTCAAAAAAAAATACCGGGAAGGGCTTGATCCAAGCAGTTTTTCACAAAAACTGTATATTTACAGTTTTGCGAAAAACTGCTTGGATCAAGCCCTTCCCGGTATTTTTTTTTGAAAATTTTCCGCGTGGACACTTGAAAACACCTTCTGAACACATTGGACGGCTCGGATCGTCAAAAAAATGTTCGGATCATGGAGGTCCGGAAGTCCGGATCCCGGACTAGATCCGCCCTATATATATATATAGGATGTCGATCTATTGAGGACTCCCTCAAACAAAAATTCCGTGCGGACCTCACCATTTTTCGACTTTCCGGATCAAATTTTGACGATCTGAACCGCTCAATGTTTTTAAAATGCATTTTCCAAGGCCCACGCGGAAAATCTTCAAAAAAAAATACCCGGAAGGGCTTGATCGGATCAGTTTTTGTTAAAAACGCTGTGGTCCCTTAAAAATGCATTTTAAAAACATTGAGCGGTTCGGATCGTCAAAATTTGATCCGGAATGGTGAGGTCCGCACGGAATTATCCTAAGGGAGTCCTCAATAGATCGTCATCCTATATATATATATATATATATAGAGAGAGAGAGAGAGAGAGAGAGAGAGAGAGTCCCGATCTAGTCTGGGATCCCTAAGTCCGGGACTCATAGTTCCGGACCAAAGTTTTATGATCTGAACCGTCCAATGTGTTTAAAACGTGTTTTCAAGGGTCCCCACGAGAAATCATCCAAAAAAAATAATGGGAAGGGCTTTATTTAAGCAGTTTTTCATAAAACTGTATATGTACAATTTTTGTGAAAAACTGCTCGGATCAGGCCTTTCTCGGTTATTTTTTTTGATGATTTCTCTCGGGGACCATTAAAAACACGTTTTAAACACATTGGACGGTTCGGATTATGCAAAAACAATTTTTCAAACCTTCAAAACACGAAAACATCTTCAATCCGGGATCCTTGACTGGATCACTGGTGTATATATATATACAATGAGTTTCCTATCCACACCCTAAAAAGCGGACCTTCCGTCCACATCCTACTTTCCGGATTAAATTTTCATAATTTGAACCGTCCAATTTGTTTCATTGGAGCAAAAAAAATCTCGCTAAAAGGTACGTCGAGAGAAAGAGCTAGCGTTGAAAAGCCCTACGAAGATCAAGGGCTAAAAGGCTAGTGAACCATCCAAGGAAAGTTTGAATGGTGACAAAGCAAAATACGTAAAAAACAAAAAAGGTATTCAAAATTACTCCCTCCGTCCCAATTTTATAGTCCCAGTTGACACTTTTTGTTGTCCCAAAAAAATTGTCCCACTTCAAAACTAAATGAGTAATTGTTAAGGAATTTCCTCTTATACCCTTATATTTTGAAATTAAAAATAATAAAAAAGTAAGAAAGTGTAATGATTGAAGGGTAAAATAAGAAAAATATGTTGTCAAAGTGCAATGATTATGTTCTCTTATTAAGTTGAAATTCCCAAAAGGGACTATAAAATTGGGACGGAGGGAGTAGATCACAGAGACCCAACAACCGCTAATTATACTGACATGAGAGCTCAGACTATAATCTCTCTATTCCAAAACAATGATTCCTGGGATTGAGCTTCTTTTCCTTCAAGATCGATTACTTCACTGACGACATTGGTTGGTACGAATCCCTAAAGAAATCCTCAATACATTTCTCGAAGTACTACACGCTGAACTCTCTATCAAATCCTCCTCCTCCTACCCTCCTCTCTCTCTCCAAAACCTTCGTAGTCCACTCCAAGTCCGCCACGATTCCAAACCCTTCATCTTCGCCTTTAGAAACCAAAACGTTCGAATCCCTCTCCGGTAGTCCGGTATAATCGCCGTCATACAATCGGAACAAATCCGTAAACTTCACACCACCAGATCGCCTGAGTTTCTCGGGCTGAAAACCTCTGACAACGCTGGGTTGTTGAAAGAGTCTGATTTCGGGTCGGATTTTGTAAGGGATCTGACCTGAAAGGCAGAGTTTTAACGATACCGGTATTGGTCCGGCGCCGGCTAAGTTGAACGGGGAATGCGTTTCAGGTAAGGATTTCCCGACGACGTCGTGTAATCGGAAGTTAATCGGAGCATTTTAGCGATGCGTACGAGTCTACGAAGGAGCAAATCGATCGCCGCCGGGAGGTACTGTTTAAATATTTGTTTGAACAATTAATGGTTTCTCCGTTTCTGCTCTTTCTATTTTCGGAGCACCGAAGGGGAAAAAAAGAGAGAGAGAGAGAGAGAGTGGGAGAGAGATTTATTTTTTTATAATTTAATTCCACAATTTTCCTTTGTTGCTTAAAATTACGAAAATTACATGCATAACAAGCTTAGATAAATTTTAGAGTGCATTTGTATATAGTAATACGTTTCTAATGAGTGCAAACAAAAATAGTTTGACAGTCACATGGCTGACCCGTGACCTCCCCAAGACCCAGAACCCAGAACTCACACACCCTTGTTGATATGAACTGGCTCCAAATTCTGACCTAGATCCATTGAATGAATGTTGGATAGGTTTTACTTTGGATCATAGTTTTAAATAGCGGTATCGGTCGCGGTATCGGTCGCGGTAACGGTGTATCGGTATCGGGACACTGCATGTAGGTGGATTACTTTTGACAATTTCTTGTCTCAAATGGTCATGAAGGTGGATTACTTTTGACACTGCATGTACAGTATCCAAACCCTAGCCTTCATCTGTGCGTGGGTGTGTTACCTAGTTGGATAAGTATTTCATTATCTGATCTGCTACTAATTACACTAATTTATTGCTTCATCTGATCGATATTCTACTAATTTACTACAATTAGGCGTAAAAGTAACTAAGTTAAATAATGATCAATTCATAAGGGGAGTGATTTCTACACCCCCCAAATTGATAGCCACACCCCTTTTTTGTCTTTTAGTGAAGTTTTTATGTGTAAAATCTTCACTAAAAGACAAGAAAGGGGGTGTGGCTATCAATTTGGGGGGTGTGAATATCAATTACCATTCATAATGTTGGATTCTTTTAATAGACGAGGTCGAAAAGTTTGGAAGAAATAAACTACTGTATCAATTGGAGACAAAATGAAAAATTAAACTAGTGATTTCCCGTTTGAAAAATGAAAAATTAAACTAATGTTGTATTTGTTATTCCAGGTTCAAGGCCCATTGATTCATCATTCACCATTCCGGACTTAATTAGAATGGTAAGTCTTCTAATTAAACTAGTTATTTATAGCTTTAATCTTATTAGACTTAGTTAGGCCCATTGATCAATTAGTACTTTTTTGTGAGTGTTGGGTCTGTTTTGATATCTTTTAATTTCTGCTGTTGAGAAAGTTAATAAGTGTCACTAAAAGGAGCATTCATGCATGACTTCAATAAACTTTTTCGCTAAGTAACCCCGAAAATCTCCCCGAAAAGAAAATCTAAGGGTGTAATTCACCAATCGTGCATAGTACACTGAGTGAATCATAGCCGTAGATTTCGTAGCAAACTGGGGAGCAATTATTAAAGGCTCAAGGACCACCTCATACACTAGTAGTATAGCTAGCACTCCTAATTTAGGTTGATAAAGACTACGAGAAAACTCAATATTATTGTTATGTTAATAAGGAAAAAGGAATCCCCTAGAAATATTCATTTCCCGAAGAAATATACCTTTAGTTCTATTTTCCAATTTCGGCTTATTTACCTTTTTAGTCCTCAAAATATTAGTGAGTGGCCGATTTCGTTTCCAATCTAAACATTTGTCCAATTTCGTTCCCAACGTTTAAAATGCAAGTCAATTTGGTACCGACCCCTAACACAGTTAGTCTTGTCCATCAAAATGAAGGACACCAACGGTATTTCACCCCCTCCTTCCCTCTTACCAATTATACTCATCCCTAGCCTAACCTCTACCCACCACTGGCCACCAACTCCTCCATAGTCCATACCCGTCTGTAACCCTTATTGTTGCCGCTTGGGGAGAGGTGGGAAAGGGAAAAAGGGAGATTTCAACTGGTAAGTACCAATATAACTGGAACCAAACTTACCTGTACCCAAGCATGGATGAATGGGACTTCACAAAAACCAAATAAAAAATGTCTACTGCTAACAATAGTAGTACTGGTTCAGAGAAAGCAATTTTTAACGACATAAATTAGACTTTATCAGGCATTCGTGAGTTACAAGCACAAGGATATAGAACCAAAGTTAATGACATAAATCAGCAATAGGCTTAAGCAAAAATTTTGAGTAAAAACAAAATCAGCAACAGGCTTTATCAGGCATCTCTCTCTTCTCTCTCTCTCTCTCTCTCTCTCTCTCTCTCTCTCTCTCTCTCTCTCTCTCTCTCTCTCTCTCTCATTCTCCACCCTACCACTCCGAGATCACCTGGACCGCCTCCTCAAAAACCCACTCCTTCAATCCACAATCACCGTCGCCGCTACCCAACGTCGCCACCACCAGCTCACCCCTGTCACTTTTTCCAACCATCGCCATCGCCTCTAGCCGCCACACGAAAATCGCTGAGGAGAGGGGATTTTTGAAATCCCCAATTTGAAACCCTAGAAATCGGTGGAAAGTTGGATGAGAAAGAAGAAATCAGTAAAGTGGGAGGGGATTTTGGCCCTTTTGGGGACGAGATTGGAAAGAGTTGAACAAGAGTTGCCGCAGAGGGGGAGAGTTGATCGGAGGATGAGAAGGAGAGAGGTTTCAATCGCCTGAGAAGAGAGAGACAGTGTGCTGAAAACAAAAAAAAAATTAAAAAATGAAATGATTTATGGGTTTTTTTTTTTGATGTTTTTATTTTTTGAAGTGTTCTGAGTGAAATACCACTAATGCCATCCGTTTTGACGGATAAGATGGACGGCGTTAGGGGTAGGGACCAAATTGACACACATTTTAAACATTGGGGACAAAATTGGACAAATGTTTAGATTGAGGACGAAATTGGCCACTCACTAATACTTTGAGGACTAAAAAGGTAAATAAGCCTCCAATTTCTTGTGCAAAATATTTCGTTGCAAACTTATATGGTTGTCGATATAGAAACTTTGTTTTCAAAGAACTTTTCGAAAAAGAATCCATTGTTAAAAAGAAAAAAGAAAATTGCTAAGCACACGTGATTGGGTAATTTTGAAAGCGTACGTAAAAGACCTATGCAATCCACCATATAATAGGAGAATATTACGTGAAGTTAATATACACAAATCTAAATCGTTAACCTAACTTTAAACATAATATACTTACGCCTTGTTCCACTAACTTTGCTTTCCGGCTTTCCACGTTTTTCGAGGTACGTCATTCTCCTTTATACACCAATAAAAAGCACAAAAAATCAAGTTAGTGGAATAAGGCTTACTTTAACGAGACTTAGTATTTTTCATTAGTTGCGATACAGTACATAATATCCTGACGAAACTGAGCATTTTCCATTTTCATTGGGAAAATAAACGATTAGCTTTTATTATGTAACCATTTTGATCATTCACATCAATGTGTGCCAGAACTTGCGGCCTTACATACACTCACCAGTAAGACCTATAAAATAATTTTGTTTCATTATTTTGAAATCAGGTTCTGGCACGTCGAGCACTAACTCTCTTGGTTTTCCTCCTCTCTTCATCCTGTGTGGCAGCGGATAATGCAGAGCACGACTGGAGAGTAGCTCCGTATGTGTGGAAGGAAAAGAGTCCAGTGACCCTTATAGTTGTAGGGATTAGCGCAGCATTTTTAGTACCAATACTATTTTTAATTTGTGTCTGCTGGAGGATTTGTACCAATGCGAATCTTCAAGAAGCAGCTGGCACAGAACCAGCCGTTGCACAACCAATGGTAGTACCAAGACTCGATCAACACTTGATCGAGATGGTTCCATTGGTTTCTTTTCAAAGTGATAGCACAGTTGGATTCGACGAATCCGGCTGTGTGATATGCCTTGAAGAGTTCGTGCAAGGGGAAAATGTTCAAGCCCTCCCATGCAGACATATCTTTCACCCTACTTGTATAAGTAAATGGTTGACATCGAGTAGGACAAAATGCCCTATTTGTCGCTGTGACTATTCAGGCTAGGTTTTGATTGGTGTTTTTTGTAATAATTTTTCTCACGTATGTACATGTAGAGATGGTTCAGTAATTGATTGCAGATATCCACACCCATACAATATTGTCCAAAATGAAATGAGCCATTTTTCAAAAACCAAATTTGCTTTTTGATTAAGTATGGTGCCAGTTTACCAGATATTGATTGCCAAATTATATTTTCATCGGGTCAATGTTTTATTGTATTTAGATCAACAAATGTACCACAAGTTATGAATAACTTGAATCATCAATTTATATTTGAACAAAAGAAGTTGTTTCAAAGACATTGCCTAGATAGTATTGAGAATAATCTCCACATTCTCTCTTTTTGCAATCGACATAAAAAAAAATTACATTATCGACAAAGGAAATATAAAGTATGAAAGGGTTTCAAAGAGAATAACGATTCTATCTAGGACTACTACTAGCAAAAACTCAACTTATAGGTTACCATACCTTAAATCGGACATTTTACAGACAAAAACCTCAAAAGACATAAGGGGCAATTACTATTCTAATAATTTTGAGCCCAATGGGCTACCTTAATTTGTAGCCCAATGAGACTACTTTTGATGTACAAACAAAAAGGCCTAGCTTTGACCTTTAAAGCCTTTTAACTAAGAGTGATTTTTCTTTCTATTTTTTGTTGGTAAATGTACTGAAAGAGAGTTCTACAATTTTACTCTTGAAGTCGATGGTCAAATCTTTTCTGGGTTTTCAAGAGTTGATTTTTGGGCTAGAATATCAACCAGAATTTTCATCTACAGTATATAAAAGGGCTTAGTTTTTTTTTAATCTCTTATATTTTTAGCCCTTAGATCTTATCATTTTCTAAATAAATAGTTCAAATTGATTTGGAGCGCAGCACTCAAGGGCTCAGATTGAGAGAGCTTTAGATCCATGGCTAGGATTCATTTCACCCCCACACTGTTTTGCTGTTCAAGTATTTTGATGATGAAAATATTGTTGGGAACCTAAAAGACAGCTTGCTTAGAGGTAGGGGTGCACAAACACCTGGCCGGGCTGGGTTCGGGTCGGGCTTATACTAGATAATAACGAGATTTGTCCATTCTCAAACCCGGCCGATTAATAATCGGGCTTCATTTAATATGCCTAAGCCCGACCCAATTAGAATTTTAATTTCACAAGCCCATCCAACAAGCGCACACGGCATCACATGCAAACATAAATTAATTAACCATGTCAATTACAATAATAATTCACAACCGTAATAATATACTTAAAATTCTAAGTTCTCCACAAGATATTAAAAACAGACCCATAAATTAAAATGCTCTAAAAGATGGAACTCTAACATTTAAAAACGTCTCTCGAGTATTTCTCTTTTAAATTCCCACTTCTTCACAGCAGATCTTGTAGAGCACAATAAAAATAAAAGGAAGAAAAAATTATGAGTTGTTATTATAAGACAGTAGTTTAAGGATGGAAAAAAAAAAATACTACTACAAAAATGGTTAAAGATGACACACCAAAAATTGAAACAATGACAATTTTTATAAAACTGTCATCGAAAATATGAGGGTAGAGTTTTAATGTCAGTCTATCCTAAAAACTGTCATCTTTGCGATATAAAATGACGGTTTAGAATAAAAGTGACATCATTATCTTTTTCTTTAATGTCAGTTTTTGCTTAAAACTGATATTAAAACTAGGCGCTCCAGAAACCTATATGGAAAACCTTTTAATATCAGTTTTCCTTAAAAGCGACATTGAAACGAAGCCATTTTAATGTCAGTTTTAATTAGAACCGATATTGACGTTGATCACAAAAAATGACAGTCAAAAAATGCCATCACACGTATAGGATGACAGTCTAAAACTGTAATCTTATATTTTCAATGTCTAAGGTAAGAGTTTAAATCTGAAACTGGCACAAAAAATGCTTAGCTTAAAAATTTTCGAAAATATAATATAAATATTTTCGTTGGTCTTTTATCAACAACAAGCATGCTAGCACAGTTGGTAACATGCGCGCGCGCAAGGAAATCGAGGTCTTCAGTTTGAGTCCTGGGGCAAGCAAATATTAGCTCACCACACAAGTGCTGAGTAGGTGCCACGGGGGTGCCACGTGAGCTCCACTGGGTGGTCATGCAAGGGCGGCCACGGGAGAGCCACGTGTTCGAACTAGAATTAGAATTGTTTTTAGAATGAAGGATAGATTAGATAATAGTTTAAAACCGTCATCATTGATTGACAGGTTTACACTGTCATCTTATTGCAAAGATGACAGGTTTACACCATCATCTTATATGTTTCAATAACGTTTTTTTTACTGTCATAACAAATCTAGACTTTTAATGTCACCTCCAAAGATGACAGTTTTAAAACTGTCATCTTTTGTGTTTCATGACACTTTTTGACTGTCATGGTTTAAGGAGAGCCACGTGTTTGAACTAGAATTGGAATTTTTTTTAGAATGAAGGATAGATAAGATGACAGTTTAAAACCGACATCGTTGATTGACATGTTTACACTGTCATCTTATTGCAAAGATGACAGGTTTACACCGTCATCTTATATGTTTTAATGACATTTTTTTATTGTCATAACAAATCTAGACTTTTAATGTCACCTCCACAGATGACAATAAAACTGTCATCTTTTATATTTCATGACACATTTTGATTGTCATGGTTTAAGGTTTTTGTAGTAGTAAAACTTCAAAAAAAAAAAAAACAAATTGTTATTACTTCAAAGGTATACTCTACATAGGTAGTACCTTGTATTCGTCTTCATCAATGTCAATTTCATCAAGATAAACAAACCCTAAGCAGTTAGGTTCCAACGATAACATATCCATAAATACATATAGTATTAAAATAAAATTATTATTTAAATCGGGTCAGGCTGGACTTTAGAGGAATTTCCCAAGCCCGGCCCAATTAGTAAACGGACTTAAAATCTCAATCCAGCCCATCCCTATGGGCCTAAATATTTTTCCCAATCCCTAAAAAAACCGGGCTGGGTTGGGCAGGTTACTGGGCCGGTGTGCACCCCTACTTAGAGGGTGTTTGGCCGCCAGATTATCGGCCTTTTCCCATTCTCGGCGCGCCTTTTCACATTATGGGTGTTTGGATGCCTTTCCCCAAAACTCATTCCTCAAAATAGCTTCTCCGTTTTCAACAATCCAGACCATAACTCAAAAAGAACTCTGAGGCTCCTTTTCCATTTCTCATTCTCCATTTTAATTTTCCCCTAAATTTCTCTCTCCTATTCTACCCCTCACCCCGTAATCCTTGCGGAGCACACCACCATGAGGAGTCTGAGAGTTTCCAGCAGCCTGAGTTTATAGGTTCTTGTCATCCAATCCCTCTGTTTTGTGAGGGGGACTTTGGGGCCTGTTTTTGTGTGGAAAATGTGGGTGCTTTATTTGAAGGGAGAAGGAGGAGGAAGGGGCGATCAAGGGGTGATTACACCCATGTAGGTTTGGTTTTCTTGAATGGTTGTGATTGTGAGTGTGATTTTGGTGAGTATTATTTGGGTTTGGAATCGGTGGGTCGATTGGTGTAAAGTGAGGTGGAACAAGGAGATGAAGATCAAATTGGGTTAGTTAGTAAAAAGTTTTCATATTTGGCACGAAACTTGGAGATGAAGATCAAAGTTTTCTCTATTTGAAAAGGATATGAGGATCAATGTTTTCATTTTTAAATTTTTTTTTTTTAGTAATTTGGAGCCTATTTCTTATTTTTTAATTCTTTCTACTAATATTTTATTTTAGAGCAATTACTTCCATTTTATATTAGTTTTATTCAATACGAGAGATTTTCAATCACCAAAAAAAAAAAATGAAGAGCAAAAAATATTTTCCAACAAATGGATGAAGTGATTTTGGTTGAACAAAGTAAAGGTTGGTCGCAAGACCAAGCAGAGAAGGGTTTATAACACTTTCCCCTCACCGTACCATTGGCTCCAAAATTTGAATTGAGCCAACAGTTGGGTTAAAAGACTTAGTGAAGCCCAATTAATGATTCCTAGACCTCTTCCTTCTCGTGAACCCTCACAAAATATTCTTTGGGCCAAGTATCTAATTGGAGCATTGGAGCTTATAACAGAAATCATATAGAGAAGGAGACAGTGGATAGAAGTCTTGCCAACTCTATTGTAAAACCAAAAGAAGTCAGAAAAGGGAAGAAAAAGCAAAAATCTATTGAAGAAATATTGGGAATCCCAAAAACATCTGCTAGGACGGGTGGTAAGAGGAATAAACAAAAGTGTGTGGTATTTAGATCCGTTGTTGCTGCCACTGCAGTTTCGGTTTCAACTGAAGGTATAAACAACAGGAACAAAATTCTGCTAAATGAAGCAGAGGCAGTATGGACAATTACGAAGATTATGGGGAAGATTTTATGGGTAATGATGAAGAGGTAATATGAAAAGATTCTTGAAGAAACACAAAATGATGAGAAATGAGGAAATGAATCAAATCTGAAAGGTGTTATTTCTCGATGATGTCTGAAGAGGGTGAAACCCCCTTTTATAGAATTACAATGCTGTAACCTGATTGGTGGAAAACTGCTCACAAGGATTGCTGAGCTGGACCTAAACCACCGCCAAAACTCCTTCCTAACTAACAGTAGTAACCGACTTACAAACAGAAATAAACAGAATACAAGAATACAAGAAAATACAATACAAATGAAATATAACAAGCCAACCACCAATTACTCCTTAACACCCCCCTGCAAACTCATGGTGGTGGACCAACCATGAGTTTGGATCGCAAGAAAAGAAACTGAGACACTGCCAGGCCCTTGGTAAAGATGTCTGCCAGTTGAGCATGTGAGGCAATATATTGAAGAGTCAACTTCTGAGCCAAAACCTGCTCTCGGATGAAATGATAGTCAATCTCTATATGTTTGGTACGAGCATGGAAAACTAGATTGGAGGCCAATGCCATGGCATATTTATTATCACACCAGAGAAGATGAGGAGGGGATATAGGCAGCTTAAGCTCAGTAAAAAGTTGCTGAATCCATACCAATTCAGTGGATGTTTGAGCCATTGCTCTGTATTCTGCTTCGGTGGAAGAACGAGCTACGGTGGGTTGTTTTTTTGCACACCAAGCCACTGGATTAGAACCCAGAAAAACCACATAACCTGTGGTGGACCTCCTGTCAACTGGATCCCCTGCCCAATCTGAGTCAGTAAATGCAGTGAGAGACATTGAACCTTTAGAAAAGTGAAGCCCATGGCTGAGAGTCCCTTTAATGTATCGAAGAAGGCGTTTGACTGCCCCAAAGTGACTGTGTTTGGGTTTGTGCATGTGCTGGCACACAGAATTAACAGAAAAGGCTATCTCTGGTCGTGTCAATGTCAAATACTGCAGGGAACCAACCAAGGTTCTAAACAAAGTCACATCCTCAAAATCAGGGTCAGCAGGATCGACAGGTTTCTTGGCAGAGGTTGGAGAAGTGCTGGGCTTACAATCAAGCATACCAGCCTTGTTCAAAATATCTGTGGCATATTTAGATTGAGAAAGAAACAGCCCTTGGTCTGTGGTTGTCACCTCAACACCCAAAAAATAATGCAACTTGCCCAGATCTTTCATAACAAACTGAGCACTAAGCTGGTGAACTAGAGTAGTGATAAAAGATGTATCACTCCCCGTGAGTATGATATCATCGACATAAACTAAAATCAGAGTAAGTGCAGAATCTGTGTGTAAGTAAAACAATGAGGTATCTGATTTACTTGCCTGAAATCCAAGAGTTAGGAGATAGGAGGAAAAGACAGAAAACCAGGCCCGTGGTGCCTGTCGCAGACCATAAAGAGCTTTATTGAGTTTACACACATAGTGAGGATAGCTGGGATCTTTATAGCCGAGTGGTTGTCTCATGTATACATCCTCAGAAATAACTCCATGCAAGAAGGCATTTGACACATCAAGTTGTCTAAGAGGCCAACCAAACTGAACTGCAAGACTTAAGATGATTCTAACAGTGGCTTGCTTGACAACAGGGCTGAAAGTTTCCACAAAATCTAGACCTTCTGCCTGTTGATTGCCATTGGCAACAAGTCTGGCCTTATACCGTGCTATTGTCCCATCAGAATGTCTTTTTACCTTGTAGATCCATTGGCATCCAATGATGTTTCCATGAGTTGGTGGTGGAACCAACACCCAAGTGCGCTGTTTGACTAAGGCCTCATATTCCTCAGCCATGGCTTTTTGCCAAACTGAATGATGAATGGCTTCATTAAAATGCTTTGGTTCTTGAGGAATGGAAGAAACAGTAGTAAAAAGAGATAGAGGATGTCGTGGTTTATGAATGCCAGATTTGGATCTAGTTTGCATGGGATGAGTGTTTGTTATATCAAAAGGACAAGGTGAACCTGAGTGGGAAACAGTGGAACTAGAGACAGGTTGTGAAGGAGCTACAGTCTGAGAAATTGATGAGGGTGAGAAAATGGAAGTTGATACACAAGGCACATTAGAAGAAATAGAAACAGAAGAAGGGAGTGATGTAGGAACTGTCACAACAATATTATCAAAGGAAGTGAGTGGAACAGAGAAATTCTCAAAATCAGTCTCTGTAGATGTGACTCTACTAGAAACAAGACTAGAATAAGGAAAATGAGTATCCTCAAACCTGACATGCCTTGATATATACACTCTGTCACCAATAGGATCATAACAACGATAGCCTTTAGATGTGGTGCAATATCCAAGAAAAACACAGCAAAGAGACTTAGGAGACAGTTTATGATGATTGTATGGTTTCAACCATGGGAAACATGCACACCCAAAGGGTTTAAGAGCAAAATAATCTGGGGATTGGTGAAACAGTAACACAAATGGAATTTGGAATTGTAAAGAGGAATGTGGTAGCCTATTAGCCAGGTATACAGCTGTGGTCAAGGCTTCAAGCCAAAATTGAGATGGCATACTAGCATGAGTGAGTAGAGTAATGGTTGTATCAATCAAATGTCTGTGTTTTCTTTCCACCACTCCATTTTGTTCTGGAGTGTGTGGACAAGATGTTTGATGCACGATGCCAGCAATAAGAAAAAGAGTGTTTAGGTAGGTGTTCACAAATTCACCCCCATTATCAGACCTTACTGTTTTCACAGTAGTATTGAACTGATTTTGGACATAAGCTTTGAAATGGGTTAAGGCAATTTTAACTTCAGATTTGTATCTCAAAGGAAACATCCAAGAATACCTTGTGCAATCATCAATTACAAGCAAATAGTATCTAAATCCTTGAATAGAGGGAACAGGGGCTGGGCCCCATACATCCATATGAAGGAGATCAAAGGGAGCAGAAGATACAGACTTTCATACGGAGAAAGATAACTTGTGACTTTTCACTACATTACAACTAAGACAAGAAACATCTAAAGTTTTATTAACAGGTAGATTGAATTGTTTTACTAAGGACTGAAACAAAGGCAAACTTGGATGACCTAATTTTTGATGCCAAGAGAGAGCTGAAGCCATGACTTTACTCACAAATGCTTGTGGTGTTGCTGAAGAAAATGAAGAGCTTGGCACAGAAGAGCTGTTATTAGAGTAGAAGGTCTGAATGGGGTACAACCCCTGGACACAAGGCCCCTGGTGCAGAGTTTGATGAGTTATGTTGTCCTGAACAATATAACCATCACAATTAAAAACAAGAGAACAGTTATTATCTCTTGCAAACTGGTAAACAGAGAGCAGATTATGTGTAATGGAAGGTGTATGCAATACTTGATTGAGATGAAAAAGAGATTGAGGAGTAGAAATGATGCCTTTACCAGCATAGTTGATAGGCAGAGAAGAACCATTGCCAACGACCACTCCATCACCATTTGAACAAGCCTGAGGCTGAGAAATATTCCTTAAGTCATTGGTCACATGAGTGGAAGCTCCACTGTCAAAATACCAGTTTGATGTTGGTGCTTGCTGTGAAGGTTGATATACAGTATTGTTGATGTTTCCTGAAGCACCTGAATTAATTTGGCCATTCTGACTGACAGGAGCATAACCAGATGAACCACTCTGAGCATACTGTGATGAGACATTGAATTCTTGTGGATAGGTTACTATGTTTGCCTGTGGTTGAGAGAAATTCTGTCCAAATCCCCCATTTGGCACACCAACCTGAGGTCTTATTAGTCCTAAACCACTAGAAAAAGGCACCCCTGTAGACTGATTTGATCCACGCCAAGGCACTCCTGTAACCTGATTTGATCCAATCCAAGGCTGTTGCTGTGACTTTGACCCCCCTCTTGTTCCAAAATTATGACCAGAAGCTTGATTTTGATAGGGTTGCTACTGTAAATTTTGTCTGTGATAGCAATAAAGTGCTGTATGATTTGTTTTACCACATATTTGACACTCAACTTTACCATTCTGCCCTGTGTTTCTCCCACCTCTAGATCTCTGATTTCCCTTACCATTAGAATACCCTCCAAAGTTCCTATTAGTCTGTTGTTGAACTGGAAAATAAGAACCAGAACCAGATGTTTGTACATTTTGATACATTGGAACTTGATAGAACTGTTGAGGTGGTGGATAAAACTGCTGCACAGGTGACTGTTGCACAGATGTATGTCCTAGTATACCAGATTGCACCATTTGCACACCACTATCATGTGCCCCTTCTGATGATGAAGAGGTAGTGAAAAACACTTTGTTTGAGCTTATCCTTTCATCCCTATGAATCTGTGATTCTTCATTCTTAAGTATGGTTGCCAATTCATCAAATAGTACATCTCCCTTAGCAGTTAGAGCACTACGTACTCCTCTGAATTCTGTTGGCAAACCTTGAGGGCATAGAAAACTAGGTCATCATCATCTATATGATAACCTATGGCTTCCAGTTATTGTGCATAGCCTCTGATTTCATCAATATACTCATCTATTGACCTAGTTTTGGTAACATTATAAAGCTTGTCCTTCAACTCATGAATTCGAGATTTCGACAGAGAATTAAATCGTTGTTCAAGAACTTGCCAAACTTGACACACATGTGTAAACCCTAGAACATGTGGTAATGTTGAAGACGACAAACTGGAAGTCAAACATGACAACAATTGATTATCTACTAGAGTCCACAAGGTAAAATCAGGATTCGTAACTCGTTCATTCGTTGCAGTGTTCAAGATTGTAGGTTCAGGCGAGGGTTTTGTAAAATCAAGATATTCAAGATAACCATTTGCTCGAAGAGCATTCATCACTTGTGTACGCCATAATAAGTAATTTCCAGAGTCTAATTTGATGTTTACTAACGAATGGAAATTGGATACCAGAAATGCAAGCGATTGAGGTAGGGTTACTGAAGTCGATGTACTGTATGTTGACGATGACGCCATTGTTTTTGAAGAAGCTATCTTGAAGAAGGGAATTTCTCGTAAACTGAATTTGAACAGAAATTACTGGATCGATCTTGTTAGACTTTCGTCATTGTGCTCTGATACCATGAAAAGATTCTTGAAGAAACACAAAATGATGAGAAATGAGGAAATGAATCAAATCTGAAAGGTGTTATTTCTCGATGATGTCTGAAGAGGGTGAAACCCGCTTTTATAGAATTACAATGCTGAAACCTGATTGGTGGAAAACTGCTCACAAGGATTGCTGAGCTGGACCTAAACCACCGCCAAAACTCCTTCCTAACTAACAGTAGTAACCGACTTACAAACAGAAATAAACAAAATACAAGAATACAAGAAAATACAATACAAATGAAATATAACAAGCCAACCACCAATTACTCCTTAACATAATAAGCAGGATTATGGTATATTTGGAAGAACAAGGTATAGAAAGAGCTGCTCTTGTAAATAATGATCTTGCATGAAGAAGGTGTTGGGGATTGAAAGGTGGCGATGGGTGAATTTTTCTGGCATCTTTCATAGAATCTGTGAGGATTGGGGAATATAGGAAAAAGAGGGAAGCTCAAGCATTCTTGTTAGTCATAGAAGGTCTTTGCCACAATCTCGAACTTGTGGACGATGTTGATTCAAATGATAGTTCGAAGTAATTCACGTAGTTGAATTCTGATGCATTGTGTCTCTTGAAGAAGATTTCTATGTTTTTGTTGGAACACTGAGGTGAGGTGTTTGCAGTAGGTCAAGCTGATGTAGTGGCCAATTTTTGAGGTGCTTGGTTTGCATATGGTTGTTCTGCTATTAGTCCCTCTATAATCTCATAGGGGCTAATCTCTTGGTGAAGTTCTTTTTGTTTGTTGGTATCTTATCAACAAATTGTTTCGTCAGGTTTGGAGTGGCATATTATTGTCAGGTCGATTGTGTGCCAATTTTGTTGGGATGCTGCCTCCTCGTTGTGATGCCATTTTACTCCCTATCCTTTTAATATTTGTATCATCCCAAAGGTTAATAAAATCTCTTTTGTTGTTCAAAAAATTAAAAAAACCGTTGGCTCTCGAACATTGAATCTCGATTAAAAGTTTCTTGGTGAACCCTAAACCAAGTAGCATGTAACGACTCGTCCCAGCTAACCTACTAAACCTTAGCCTGACCACATGCCTCAAAATGTTAACCTTGAGCTAACGTTGTTGGTGGGTGTTTCCTTGTATTTCACATTAATTTCTCGTCACCCACCGATGTGGGACTTAGGTCACATGTGCTTGACCGAAATCCTATACCTAAATTAATGGGTTGCCCCAAGCGTAGGGCGGAGACCGGTGTAGCACAATACCTGGTAAGACCGGAATCGAATCCACAGAGAAGGTGGAGAGTGCTTACTAAAAACTCGGGTTGCTAAGTTTAACACGGTTCTTAGGTAGCCACCCTTGTGATTTGATTGGTGAATTAACTAAACTAAGGGGGAGTTTCCCAATGGATTATTTGATTTTATCATCTTCGATTTTATCATCATCTTTTACGAATGGATAAAAGGAAGGTGATTTTATCACACTAGATTTTATCACACTATATTATCCACAACTATTATCACACTAGATTTTATCTATTGGGAAAACAAGGTGATTTTATCACCCCTCCATAAAACACCAACTAAAATCAAATTTCTCATTTTATCTCATAAAATCCATTCAAAAACTCCCCCTAAGAGAAAAAACTGATTTTGATTAAACTATTTAAAAGAAAGTACGGTCGTAGGGTTCATAACACGGTGACCAGGTCCGGACATTTCCTGCTCCATTCGTTGTTTCAAAGAAAATGTTTGATTTTAGAGAGAAAAGGTTACCCCGAAGGATGCGAATCCTCGCAGTCACCGTTACCCATGTACAGCGAAGAACAAGTTTTGGTCCCCCGTTCCTCGCGTTACATGGGCTCCAACGAAGCTCGAGTTCGTCCGACGGAAGCTCTTTAATAACCTAAGATTGCTTTTTCATTATTGATTGTAAAAATCGGAGCAAGAACAAATCCATTCCTGGCCACGGCGTGTTAATCACCCCGCGACCATACTTATGAATCTACTCACTCATATTGAACAGAACAGATAACATAATTCTTAAATAACACATGCGATTAAATTGAATATGAATAAAAACAAAGATTCGAATCTCAGAACACGGACAAACTCCCGCGAACTGAGATTAATGTAAAGAAAACAGAAAGTTACCGAAGCAATGCGAGAATCTACGAACAAAACTTCAAAACTTCAATGGAAAAGTCTCCGGAAAGTAGAATCTCCCAAGGAAAAACGGCTGCTTAAACGGAAGAAAAACTAAACAAAATTCGAACCCTAATTCGGAACAAAAACGGAGTATTTATGTTCCCCCGAAGTCAACACACGTGGCAAAGTCAAACGGCCAATTTAAGACCCTCGGTATCGATACAGGAGAAGTCCTGTATCGATACCCAGACATTCTGTTCGCGTATGATGCACACGGTATCGATACAGGACAATCCCTGTATCGATACCGACTCCTCTAAAATTGACTTCCAGCTTGTTTGGTCGTCCTTGCTTGGGTCCCACCGGTTCCCAACATGCCCGGTTGCCTTGTGTCCACTTTACGTTGCTTCTCCGACCTGTGTCCTACAAAAACAGCAAAAATACCAAAACAGAAGACAACACCGCATCAAGTGGAAAATGGAATAAATCGCGCCTCTAATGCGCTAATTCGCCCTACTTAGGCGCTTATATCTTGAGATATTGCGCGCCTATCAACATGGCAACTCTATCGAACTCACGAAGGTGTGCTGCAACAGGCACCTCGATGCTCTAGAACCCCTAGTTCACAACGTGATAGAACCATCATGTGTGGCGACACCCCTTTGTTAAAAGGGCGGGTATACAGTTGTATAGGCTAGAATCGGCGATTGACCCATACGTCGCATCATCCGATCATTATGATCAACTTCCATTATGAAGTTGTGCAAAACACAACACGCTAGTACCACATCTACTTGTAGTTCATACTTCAAAAAGGGCTCTAGATCGACCAAGCACTGGAAATCTATTCTTCAACACTCCAATCCCTCGTTCAACAGTAGTTTGCAAGGAAGAGTGGCGATGATTGAAAAGCTCTTTTTCATTTTCAAGCTCATGGTACTATACTCATGAATTTATTGAAATCAATAACTTCAGTTGGTTACCTACTTTCCATTCCCTCCCATTCGTACATTTGTTAGTGCACGTGTTGGTATATCTTCTCCCGATCACATTTACTTATCATAGTTAGAAATAATTTAATGTGACATCTGATCACATGCGCCTAACCATCAGGTAATATGGTGGATTATGGTTACTGTAATATTTTTTTACGGTAAAAAATGTAACAGTTTCATAACTTTCACTGCATGGGACTGAATTAAATGTGTAAGATTTTGTAATTGGTTTGGTTCAAGATTGCTATTGAAAACAAAAATTGACCGTTTTGTCAAGGCCTTTGTAGTTAAAGTGGCATTGCCCAGACCAAATTTTCCATGTGAAGCTCCTGGTAGTGTTATTCTCGTTCCATTGAAAACATAAAACTATGAAAGTTGACGATTAACTTTGTTATTTTTTCCCCTCGTCATACTAAGAAATTTATCAAGTTTATAGTAACAACTTGGTATAACGGTAAATCAAGAAGAAAATTAATTTATAAATGTTTTCTGTTAACTTGAAAACGCAACGAACTGAAACCTAATTACTCCTCTGGAAAAATTGGGAGAAAAAAAGATGATTTTCCCAATAATCAAACGGTGCATGTGATCAAACCCCTCTAATTTAGTTCTTACCAAAATCAGTGTAAACATAAAAAACATTAGAGAATCAACTTTTTTTTTTTTTTTTTGTAGTCAAGGAGATATCTAGCATCCGTTGTTTGTACAACAGTATCCACAACCCCTTTGTGGGCTCCGTAGCAAGAAACTATATATTCTGTTAAAGAGAGTGCTTCGCGTAAATTGCTTTGAATGGAGAAATCAATCATTTGTCCTTGGGGATCCGACATTAATCCTCTCATATCTACTAATTGATGTACCTGAAAGGTCAATCACCATAATCTGTTGGAACGGGGGTGCTCCTTTTCTCCATCTCCTTTTCTCCCTCCTTCAATGCACCTATGTTTATTCCCCTCTATGAAATATTTGGAGAATCGCACAATATATGAATCATTATCCTCCCTAATCTTTTCATACACCTTTGTATATAAATTAGCTCCAAGGTACGTTGTATTGGAATCCATCCACAATCTCTCTAAAGAACCGTTCTTGTGTTACAACTCTGCGACATGTTAGGTGCGTTCACTATTCAAGCCTTTTTATTGATCGTTTTTGCATGTTATGTACTTAAAGATTTCCTCTAACGTTGTTCAGATGTAAACACATCGAATGCATCCGTTTTTTGTGATATTGCTAGTTGTATACAAAATAAGCGTATGTAATTGGTATCTAATCAATCATTGCTCACTGTTTTTATACTTCCCAGATCAACATATGGATTTACATGCATGTCTTCTCGTTCTCTTTTTGTCCTCTCTCCTTTCGGGCCACATTGGAGTTGAAGGAGGCAGGGAGTTGTCCAAAGATGAAGATGATACGGAGATAGAGACGCAACTTAAGCTTCTGAATAAACCGGCAGTCAAGACTATAGAGGTATATATTGTGACGGTCAAGTCTGTGTTTGTTGGTTAAAACGATCAAGTATGTGAACTATCGACTTCAAATCTTATAGGAATAATAAATCCTTTCTACTATTTGGCAATTCGCTTTTCTAGTAAGCTTAATTAGGCAGTTTGTTTTGCACTAAAAGATAAGATTGTTTTCCAACATGTTTTTTTTATAGGAAAAAATTAGATGAAAAGTATTAATTTCCTTTTCTATTCTTATGAAAATCTGATATAAAATAGCTCAATGCAAATCATAGAAAATTGTTCTTAAAAATGGATCCAGGTGGGTGCTATACAGTAGGTGTTGTGCATCGTGTTGTGCAGCAAAACAACGTTGTTTTGCTTGATTTTTGTGCATACTTCCAAAGCTTCCAAGGGCCTTGTTTGGAGAAGAAAAAACCACTACAAAGTGCCTAAACCCAAAGTGCCTAAACCCACTATACCCTACCCCAAAGAGCCTAAATCCCCTAAAATTGAACCCCAAAATTAACGCTCCAAAAACGGCCCTAGGATGTATCCAGAAAATGAGCAAAACGACGTAGTTTTGCTGCACAACACGGCGCACAACACCTACCGCACAACGCCTCTCCCGGATTCCAAATTTGTGAACTCCCATTTGGAAACAGGATTTAAGTTTCGTAATTTAATCCGACAACCGCCAAAGATTTAAAAACATGCCCAGAATCATGCCTCATGATACTCCTAGAACTCGTTTTTTTTTTATTATATTTGATTCTTATCAATAAAGTATTCATGTATATAACATAAAAAAATATGACTGACGCATATGCTTTTTACTCACGAGGAGTGAGATAAATAAATATTGGCAGCCCATAATATTAGCAAAATGCCCCACAATTCTAGATGTACTCATTTTTAGTAATAGTTAAATATTTCTTAATTTTATTTTTTATTCTTCATGAGTGAAATACCCCCTCCGTCCCAAAAAAAATTTCCGGACCTACCAATTTAGGATATAGAAAGGGACAATATGGTGAATAGATTGAAAAAGAGAGGTTAAATATGTCTTTCTATATTCAAGCATCATGGATGGGAATTGTAATAAAGGCGGATTGCCTTTTCCCTGGACAGAGGGGCACTGCAGCACCTGCTGTCCCCGGCAATTACGGGCCGCTCCGGTCACTTTCCGACGATCGGAAACGTTCACTTGAGATTGTTAATCCTGCCCATGGAAATAGAACCAAACATGAAATTTTGAGCATCCATCACCCTAACAATCCTATCCCACCACCGAATCCGTTTATCAAGGGAAAGGTTTGAGATTCAAGTCTATGCAGTCCATTGCTGTCGCAAAGAATTACAGAATTATTGTCGTTTTTGGGTACCTCTTTACAATCCACTTAGATAAGCTTTCGACAATAACTAGTGAAACTCATTTTCACAACTAAAAATGAAGTTTTTGTATTATGTAGTCGAAAATGTACACGTTGATTGATATTCCATCTATGTGCATATAGATTGAGGGTTGTACTTCTAGATCGTGGATTGTCCATCTAATTTGGAAAAACCTACGGGTACAGAAGAAATGTCCTGAAAACGTACAGAACGTTCCCACATGAGTTATCCGAACTGTTCATTATTCTCAGAACATTTTTTCGACGGGGCCCCAAAAAATTTCAGCTCAATCGGACGGTTCAAAGTGCTTGAACCAAAGTCCCACCGTTTCAACAAAAAATCGGACGGTTAGAAGTGCTTGAACCAAAATCCCACCGTTTCAATCAAACCGTCCGATTGAGCTGAAATTTTGTGGGCCCCTCGAAAAAATGTTTTAAGAATAATGAACGGTTCGGATCACTCGTATGGGACCCAAAAGTGTGTCCCCGAGAGCGCTCTGTACGTTTCTGGACATTTTGCTTTGTACCCGTAGCATCCTCCATCTAAGTTTCCTGTTTCAATATAGTAAAGGAAAACTTTTGGTTAATCCATGTGTCCGTAAAAACTAACAAAGAGATTGTGATCATGTTTGCAGACTGAGTATGGAGATATATATGACTGTGTGGATTTCTACAAACAACCTGCATTCGACCATCCTTTGCTAAAGAACCATAGCTTTCATTTTCAGGTTTGTCTCTAATTAAATATCCTTCAAACTCTAATCTAATTAAGATTAAATGTCACTTAACTAACAGAAAGGATTGAATTATAGATGAAACCAACTTTGAGAAATAGAGAACAAGTTTCATCGAAAGCAAGAGAATCTGTACATACAGAGCTGAAGGGAAGAGGCTGTCCAGTTGGAACAGTTCCAATCAGAAGAATCACTAAAGAAGATCTCATCAGAGAGAGAAATGCTTCAAAATTAATGTCGACTTCTGCAGATAATACGTTTCTTAATCACGTAAGTTTCCTTAATCACGCGCTTATATTTACAATGTCATCATTAAGCTTTTTATGGTTGTATTCAGGGACGGATACAAGGGGGGGCCTGGGGGTCATGTGCCCCCGCTGATCCCGCTCAAAACTTTAAAAAAAAAAATTATTATATATACATTTAGTTTAATTATGTAATATAATGCTATGTTTAGCAACACACTCATATATATCTCAAAATTAAAAATGTAGAGTTAATTTTGTGTGCTTCAGCTTTCGTTGACTGGTTCATTTATAATTATTTGTTTATTTGAAGATATCTTTTGATTTTTTTATTTTTAACCGTCGTGGGGAATTATTTTTTAAAAATTTATCAATAAACCATCTCGATCATTCTACAGATTTGTTGATGTCAAGGTAAACCATACTTTAAAAGTTTTGTCTAAAATTGTGCGCTCCTTTTTTTATTTTTTGAATTTTTTTATTTATAAAAAGTATTCATTGTAAACTGTAGCATAATGAATGTCTTAATTTAGTCAGATCATTTACTAGAAAAAAATTCACGATTATAATTAATAAGGTGCCCCCGCTAGGGTGAATTCCTGGATCCGTCCCTGGTTGTATTCATAACAATAACTCTTCAGAAAATGGTGAGTCTGAGTTTTGTTTTTCTCAAACTTGGCTTGTTTTTTATATGGCTCAGATTTCTGTTGTTCGAACAAACCCTGGCCCAAATAAGTTCCATGGGGCTGGAGCGATGCTTAGCATACACAATCCTCCTGTTTCTCAAGTTCAGTCTAGTGCATCTCGATTTGTGCTTCAAAACGGGAACGATGTTATTCAAGCAGGGTGGAGGGTAAGTCTCTTGCTTGCCTTTTCTAAATTTCGCACTTTTCTTGTAAAATTTTCCTTACGTTGGTTTCATAACAAAAATACTATAAAAGGTTCGTCTCATTGACCAAATTTTTGTGTTTCAGGTTGATCCAGCTCTATATGGTGATCACAACACTAGACGATTTATACGTATAGATGTAATCTTTTCTCCTTTCATTTCATTTTTGCTTCAATATTTGATGTGGTATACACTTGTTGCTAAACAATTATCGATTTGTACATATCAACAGGCTGGTCAATCTCATTGTTACAATACACGATGCCCTGGATTTGTTATTGTGAGATCCGATAAACTTCTTGACTTAGTTTATCCAATTTCTAAACCTGGAGGACCAGTGTACGAAGCGCCACTTTGGATCGACCAAGTAAGGCTAACTATCTTTCATCGTACTTCTCCAATTCATTTTTCCATGGAAACAAAAAAAGATTTACGTTGATCGTAATTGTAACAGGATCTAGTTAATGGAAATTGGTGGCTCTTGGTTGGAGTTGAAAATACCGAGGTTGGATTTTGGCCAAAGAGAATATTCAGCGGACTAGCAGATTTTGCCTCCTATGCTGACTGGGGTGGACAAGTGTCTAGCACTTCGGGCTCCACACCACAAATGGGCAACGGTCTTCTTAAAGGAATCTCAACACAGGATGCATACTTGAGCCATATTCAAATCATGAATGACAGGGGGCAGAATGTTGAGGTCTATAACACAGGGTTCTTTACAGACAAACCTAGCGTATATGACATTTTAGATCAGGAACGCACAGCTCATTTTGGACATCTGGTCGAATATGGGGGCCCTCCTTCCATCAACTGATCTTCGATGTTTTACGAGATGGATCGCTCTAATTTCATTCGCTTTTAGCTCGATGCAAATATCTTATTCTATAGAGATCAAATGCGATTTAAATCATTCCTAAGTTATCTCTCTTTGTCATTAACAGTTCACGAGCTTATAAAGCGTCCAAGTGATGTCATTCTAACAATACAAATCATAAGTAATAGAAATGGGGATATTATTCTCTATGAAAATCTCACCGCAAGCATACCTTTTCCGTTTCTCTCGTCTTCTCCAATTATCTCCACGGCAGGCAGGAAAAAGACGCAAATGTATTGCAGGGAGGAAGAAGAAGAAGATCCAAGGTGGAACCACCACTATACAATCAAATTTACTTCCAAATTACTACATGCAGTCCATTGGATCTCAATGATCAACATTTTTGGATCAATAGAAGAGACAAAAAATTTCTATCCTAGGATCAAAGTCTTACCATTTACATGCAGTCCAAGAATGTTGATAAACGCCCATACGCAATGAAAAAAAAATTCTTTACTAAACCCGAGGAAAAAGTATTTGAAGGGGCTTCGGAGAGTATAACGATTATACTTTGTAGGGCTAATGCACTAGATGCGGCAAATAAGCAGGGTAAGTTGAGTTTGGGCTAGTTGATATGGTCATATGAGTTATGAGTTAGTTGAATATGAGTCAATAATAGACAGGATGAATCTGAGCAAGTTGAATGTGGACCAAGTCATACCTAATTACCCGATTTGATCCATTTCACTTTCTTCACTCATGATTTCACCCCTCTGTCTGGCTCCGATGACAGTAGCGCGGCAACCCAAGTTATATGTGTTATGTATTGTGTTGACAACCTAAAGTGTTTTAGCTATTCTACATTTTGCAAGCTGTGGGATTGATGATCTTCCGCCAATACGTCGGCAACTGCCCCGTGGCCGAGTAGTGTCGCCCGATCAAATGGATTGTGCATAGCTAAGAATACTAGACTTATCATGGAAAGCTAATATACAGTGGTTGGCAGATAGTAATGTTGTGTGACAGGACAACTCCTTGGCAGAGGTGATGGCCCTGATGGGATAAATACCAGCTCTTCCCTTTTTCTCACCAGAAGTAAAAATAACTAAATAAATTGCAGCCCAACTGTCCAAGGTGGCCCAGGAAAACAACTTTTGTTGGTCCAGTTTACACAACTTTGAATCAGCCCACGATTGTTCGGCTGAAACAACCAACGCATGTTCTTTTTTTTTTTTGGTACATAGAGAAAGCATCAAAAAAAAAAAAAAAAAAAACAAAACTAAAAAAATCTCTCATAGGCCACCCCCCTCATATCTGCTTCAAGGAGGGGAATGATATCCACCGGAGGGACAATGTGAGACACCCATTTGTCCTCCTGCTCCACTCCAATGTTGGCAAGTTTGTCCGCAACTTTATTTCCTTCACGATATGTATGGCTCAAGGAGCAGCCTGTGGCAGCAATCATCGCCTTGCATTCTTGTATGAGGGTCTTATGGGGGGAGTGAGCAGGTGTTTGCCTTTCGATAAGCGCAATTGTTGTAGCAGAATCTGACTCCACCTCAAGAGCCCCCATGTCTTGACTTTGCACCAATTCTAGTCCTCTAAAAATGCCCCAGAGTTCAGCTTCCAAGCTTGTGCAATCTGGGAGTCTCCCATAGAATCCCAATAGCAGTCGTGCTCGTGGGGCAGATCATCTTCATCGTTTGCAAGGCTTTGTGCGGCGGCGATGGCTTTGAGCGGCGGCCTAGAAAGAGAGGGGTCAGGGGAGAGAGAGGAGAGGAGAGGTCTGCGTGGGTAACTGGGTTTGGTAAAGTGAAAGTTTTCGTGTGTGGGTTTGATAATATTGGCCGATGGGTGGTTTTATAGATTGGAACAAATCTATTTCTTTTTCTTTTTTGTTAATGAATTTAACTTTATAGGAGTATAAAAAAATATTTAAAAAGAATTGTTATTTTGGACGGGTCCTTTAACATAAATTTTCCCGATCCTAATTTAAAAAAAAAAAAATCAAATCTTCATTTCACCAATGATTTTGATCAGATGCATGTTTCACCAATTTGTGTCAAAATTTCAAGTAATTTTTTTGTTAACAAGTTAATTGTTGGCATGGTTTTAACAAACAAGGGTAAATTGGTAAAAACTAATTCATAACTCATTTTCATCATTTTTCTCCCAAACACTGCTACTTTTGCAAAATGCATTCTGCACATTTCTTTTAAACACTCCTCCCAGATTCAAAACTCATTCTGGCAATAATCTAAAAAGTCAAAAAGCCAAAAACCCAAAAATGAAAAGTTGAAAAGTTGGTTCCCAAACACCCCCTTACTTGGGTTCAAGGAAAGTGCTTAAACAATTTCAAGCCACAGGTCCAGCAAGTAATCTGTGAAGTGCTCGATCAAATTTGACTCTGCTAGAACGAACAAGTCAGCGGCTTATAAAATCGTTGGCTAGGGTGTTTAAAAGATACGACTTTTGCCGCCATATATTTTCACATGCAAAAGGCGAGGGCAGCTTTCTTATTGGGTTTTCTTCTTTGAATCTTGGTGTTCAAGTAATAAATCATTGAGCAACATCATCTCGGAAGGTCTTGAGGATTCAAGGCACATGGTGTGATGAACGAGAAGTCAGTAATTGGTTCGTAAGTCAATTGAGAGGAATTTCAATTGTAATGCGTGTTCGTATAATGTTATTTTTTGGGGGTTTGATTCCTTCCTGTAGATTTTACCCTTTCTAAAATTTTCCGCGTATATTGCGTGTTCGTATACAGTTGGTTTCTCGAATCTTATTGCGGATTGCTTTGAAATCGGTTGAATAGCTATATAAGAATTGTACGAACATTTGGTTTCTCGAATCCTATGGCGGATTGCTTTGAAATCTGTTGAATAACTATATAAGAATTTCAAAAATGATTCATGTAATCAACCCCTTGATTCATTTTCCACAAAAATTAATATAATATTATTTGTTTTGAATTCTAAGGAGAATTTATTGTAAATCACCACAATCCATGGGCTATTGTGAGACAATCCATATAAATAAACTTGAAAGGTAGGACTTGAATCCACCCAACTTTCTCTCAAGAACACCACTCTCGTGGTAATCCACTGTATAGACATGTCAGGTGTGTTAATTTTGTGATAATTTTGTCTATCAATAAAATCCCACCATTATACGCACCTCACGACAGAACCTTATAAACCACACCCTTTTTTTTTTTTTTTTTGGAAGGGCAAAAAGAAATTCATTAATCTTTGAATTCATAGTGTGACCATATGCATTTGGGCGCACATTTATTTTTATTTTTATATATATAATTCCAATGAGAAAAATGTGTACGTTCCTATTAGACAATAACATGTTTCTAGTGCGATCACTGAACACTCTTTGCTACTCTGCTTTTGTTGTGCAGATCAACAGATAGGTTTGCTTGGATTTCTCCTCGTTTTCTTATTGTCCTCTCAGGTTTTGGGCCACAATGGAGTTGAAGGAACAAGGGATATATCAGAAGGAGAAGATCAGGAGTTGGAGAAACAACTGAAACTTATGAACAAGCCAGCAGTCAAAACTATACATGTATGTAATCTAACGGTCAATAGCTAATTTTTGGCTCAGGCAATACATTGGATCAACTTTCAATTTTCTAGGAGTGATAAAACTCGTTAGTTTTTGGCTATTCAATTATCCCAGTACCTTTATGCCATTCAAATTTGATCCAACTTGGACAAACCACTAGAAAGGGCCTTTCTTGCACAATTATGTGTAACCCGATTACAACCTCGTTTAACAAAATTAAACTGACACGAACCAAAAGTGTTCTTTAGTACTAAACAATCTTTCATCAAAACCACTATATCAGACGCCGGAGTCTTGGAGCTATCAAAACTTTTAAGGGATTATTACCTCTAGGTCTAGAAAAGAGATGTCTAATTACCAATAAGGTAAGTCATTTTTTTTAATTACCACTAAGGTAAGTCACTCTTTTTTGGAGTTTAGGTTAAGGGTACACTTTCCTATTATAGGGTTTTAGTGGTTTAGGCACTTTCATAGAGTACCCTAGGATTTTAGGCACTTTCATAGGGTACCCTAGTCATAGGGGTACCCTAGAGTTTGGGTTTTAGTGGTTTAGGCACTTTCATAGAGTACCCTAGGATTTTAGGCACTTTCATAGGGTACCCTAGTCGTAGGATACCCTAGGATTTTAGGCACTTTCATAGGGTACCCTAGTCGTAGGATACCCTAGGATTTTAGGCACTTTCATAGGGTACCCTAGTCGTAGGGTACCCCTAGTCGTATGGTACCCTAGGATTTTAGGCTCTTTCATAGGGTACCCTAGTCGTAGGGTACCCTAGAGTTTAGGTTTATGGTGCACTTTCCTATTATAGGATTTAGTGGTTTAGGCACTTTCATAGGGTACCCGAGGATTTTAGGCACTTTCATAGGATACCCTATGATTTAGGCATTTTTATACGGGTTGGGGAGTTGATAAGAATTTTTCAGAGTTGAGCTTGACCTGATGGTAATTATAGGATCCAAGGGTGACCTGAAGGTAAATGTCCCAACTTTTAACTATCGACTCGGCATCTGATTCAATAATAACTTGCGAAAAATCCATAGCCATTCAAATTTGACTGGCCTAGCTAGTAAACGAATGGATTATTTGTAAGTGGATAATCAATATATCATCTGATCCCTAGAACAAGTCCAGAGGTTAATCAACCAACTGAAACAATATTTCTTCTAATGTTAAAATGGTATTCTTGGAAAATTAATTTATAAAAAAAATTAAAAATACTCAGCGTTTGCGGCCGCTAGCCCAATCTATGTATACTCAGGACAAACAAATTGGGCCTCACAATGGTATGAGAAGTAGTTTATACTGGAATAAGTTTTCTTTTCATCTCTAAAAGATGAGGGGAGTAAGCACAAATACAATAAGAATTTTAACAGAAATGGCAAGTTATTTGCCCTACTATGCCATAACATTTTGCAGTTTTTTTTTTTTTTTTGTTCATAAAATTCTATTGTTCTTTATCATTCTCTGGGCTGAATAACTGATCTGTAGTCAAAGAAAGTGAAAATTCACTTAATTTCGTGAATAAGTAGATAATATAGCTCAACAAAAGAAGATAAATTAGGCTACAAAAAAATCAGTATGATCGATATCAATAGATATCTAAATAAGGGATTTGGGGTTGCTGTTGTGCAGCCTCTGCACAACACCTATTATGCACCATCCGGGCCGTCCGTTGCTCGGATGGACGGCCCAAATTTCATCTTGCACGCACGACAACGAACAATTCAGATGCAAAGGTGCTGAGATGAAATTTGGGCCGTCCATCCAAGCAATGGACGGCTCGGATGGTGCACAGCAGGTGCTGTGCGGGGGCTGCACAGCAGCAACCCCATGTCGCTAAATAAGTTACACTTCCTTGTGCAAATTGTAAGATTTTAATTAAGAATTGATTAATCATTTATTTTGCATAACAACTCACAAAGCGTTCACCTCTCTATTAATATTCGATCATACTAATTTTTTGAAGATGTGTATTCATTGCATATTTTACAACGTGAATTGTTTGGATCATAATTGCAAGTCCGAAATGTGCACGAAAATTTAAATGGTAATGGGTCATAGTTTTGTAAAGTTGATTACAAAGTCCACTTGGGTAACATATCTCCTATTACGGCCGAATTCTAGAAGAGAAATGGGAAATTAATCGTCCTGGAAAGAGCATTTTTGTTTTCTTTTTGAGGTCAAATATTTGGTTTCCATACAATTGTGACCCACGAAACCCTTCACTAAGTAGTCAAAAATTACATTCTGATAACTTGGACAGCACTTTTAAGTGAAAAATTGGTTTCATTCACATCTTTTTAAAAGCTAATAAAAGGATTGTAATACCGTTAACAGACCGAGTACGGGGATATATATGATTGTGTGGACTTCTACAAACAACCTGCATTTGATCATCCTTTATTGAAGAACCACAATTTCTATTTTCAGGTTTGTCTCTATATATCCTGTGTCTCTAATCTATGACTAGAATACAACTATATTCAATGCAAAATGAGTCGAACTGCAGATGAAACCAACTTCATTACATAAAAGAAAAAGAGATCAAGTCTCCTCGAAAGATAAGGAACCCCTTCAAATAGGGCTGAGTGGTGGAGGATGCCCTGTTGGAACAGTTCCTATTAGAAGAGTCACAAAGGAAGATCTCATGAGAGAGAGAAATGCTTCAAAAGTAATGTCTTTTGCAGATAATAGTCCCGGTGCTCATGTAAGTTTTCCTTACCCACATGTAAATTCTTTATTACTATGGCTTTATTGCTATTACTGTTTTTTGGTTACATTTGGTTTTGTGAATATGCACCTTCTCGACCCGTTTCAATTTAGTACTTAATACTCATTTACAAGTTACCTTAAAAATTAAAGATCGACAATGTTTCATTCTAATCCTATTCCTCAAGATAAATATTTTGAGGACAGATTCGATTTTTTCATAATTACGGAGTATCATATTGAGATATCTGATTTAAAACCAATAATATGGAAGTGTACTACTGGAAAAAAAAAATGGATGTGGACATGTATCATCATAGAAAATAACTCAGGTAAATTTCATTGACACCCCCGAGACTTACCTTAATTAATGACCTAACCCTCACGTATAAGAAATAACAACGGACTCTTGGTTTCTATGTGCATTAATTTCACCAACAACCCCTTTCGACAATTTTCTGTCTAAACACGTTTCTGCAATGAGCTGATCAAAAGTGACTTATACCTCTAAATTCACCATTTTTAATACTAAGAAGTGACAAAAACTCTATAAACTCAATCTCACTTGTTTCAAAATGACATTTTTGTTAACCCATTGAAGGAGCTATTTTTTTAAAAGGGTAAAGTTTATTAATACCTATTTGTTTTTTAGTACTCGAACTTGCTGTGTGTTTTGTTAGAAAAGATAAATTATTGCTTTTTTGTTACGAAAATGAGAATTGAGTGCTTTTTATTATTTGTTCCATTATTCAAAAGGTTAAATACCTATAAATTCAACACTTTGTGCACATTCTATCATATGTTTGTGGAACAATTATTGGCATTAAGAAAACCTCAGGGGTACAGTGAAAAGTTTATGTACATAAAATTTTGACTTAAATTATGTGTGTATTTTTATGTTGCTCAGTATGCCGTGGTTCGGACAAGAGGTGGCCAAAACAAGTTTAATGGAGCTGGAGCGACGCTTAGCTTACATAATCCGACTGTTTCTGGAAGTCAATATAGTGCAGCAAGATTCATGCTTCAAAACGGGGGAGATACCATACAAGCAGGATGGAGGGTAAGTCTCTGGATCTTTTATGTGAATTTCATGTATCTTCTTGTAAAATTTGGGCATCCACTGATTTCCAAAAGATATATAAAAGTTCTGACCGTTGGCAACTTTTTTTATGTATCAGGTTGATCCAACTTTGTATGGTGACTCCAAAACAAGAGGATTTATACGTTTGGATGTAATGTTTTTTGTTTTGGTTTTAGTATTTTGCTTAAATGGATGTGCTACACCTTCTTACGCATTAATTCTTTGTTTCTTGGAACGGACAGGCAGGTCAATCACATTGTTTCAATACTAGATGCCCTGGATTTGTTTATGTGAGATCGGATATACCTCTTGACTTAGTTTATGACAAAATCACTGTTCCTGGAAAAGTGGGGTATGAAGTGCAACTTTATATTGACCAGGTAAGGTTAACTATCTCTCATCACACTTCTCCATTTCTTAGTTAATTGGATTGGGGAAAAAAGGAATTATATGAGTATTTGCAGCAAGGAACTTACTAATTTGTTATTGTTAATATAGGACCTAGCAAATGGTAACTGGTGGCTATTAATTGGAGGTGACAATATCCAAGTTGGATTTTGGCCAAAGAGAATATTCACCGGACTATCAAACCCTGCTTCTTATGCAGAATGGGGAGGAGAAGTATTTGCTCCCCCGGGCACACCTACACCTGGAATGGGCATTGGTGATGTCCCCATAGGAAGGACAGATTATGACTCATACTTAAGTGGTATTGAAGTAATCGATAGCGGCGGGCGAAACATCGCCGCCTATAACACAGAGACTTTTGCAGACAACAGCAGCTATCAAGTTGAGGATAGAGAACACACTAGTGTGGGACATCTAGTCCTATATGGGGGCTAAGGTGCTTGATCTTTGAAATTTTGTTGATATGGATCAATCTTAATTTGATCCTCTCTTATTATGACCAAAAAAATAACTGGACCACCATGCCAAATGTCCTTGCCAAGAGATAATGTATGCATGCAACTGAATTATTCTCAAGATCTCTAGCTTTCTCATTTAAAATTCTCAAGATCATAAACCTTAACACTGCAACTTCAATGGGTTCCATTTTAACTAGACAAATCACAAATGAAAATAATATTTATCATTAGTTCAGCCATATTTGGGTCAAGAAATGGCATAGACAAGTATAAAAAGAAGGATCTTGAAAGGACATGTTCGAAGACAATGAATTAACTATCAACTTTGGATTTAGTTTCTCTTTACTAATAATGATACAGAATTCATAGTAAAAAAACCTAACACACCTCAGGGTATATATGTAACGACCCACCCCCGGATCAGCACTTCGGCGGGTCCAAAACCCGACTTGACAACCGGAACGGGTATTACAATATATCAGGTGGGTGGCCCTTCTGGCTCCCAGCCTAAATAGTCATGATGACAAATTGGGCATTCAGTGCTCTTGGATGTCAGCCATACATTGATGCAGTCATGGTGGAAGATATGTCTGCATGAAGGAAGAACTCGTAAGTTCTCTCCATTCACAAATTCTACCAAGCATACCCGGCACTCAATTTCGCCAAATCAAATTTTCTTATCTCTGGAAAAAGGAAGCATCCGGAATAACTCGATTTTTTTTTTTTCCGTGTTTTCAGAATTTTGTTGAATGCATATTTTTATGTTTGGATTAATTATCCGTCTTGTTGTCTTATACAAATTTTGTCAATGGTCCATATTTTCATATTTTTCTGATTTTTCTCATTTAGGCGAATGATTAATCCCAAAAATTATGGTAAAAATTTTAACCAAAAATTATTGAGAGTACAAAAATATCCAAAATAATTTATTATGAAATCGCTTTTGGTGACTTTGATTAGTATATGTTGGAAAAAATACAGTGGCAATTCCGAATTCCAAATAACAAATTCCATTGATATAAACATACATAACAGATTACAATAAAATGAACACGAAATTGACAAAACTGGAAATTACAGAATTGAAATAGACACTGTAAATCAGAGATACAAACAGTAGTTTAGGAAACACGAGCCGAGTCCTGTGATACCACAGTCTCCTTAACAAAGATTCGCCGCCTACCGTGGGTGTTGTAGAATGCACCGGCGTCTTCGTCCCAGGATAAAACGGCTTGGACCACGGCCGACAGAACACCTCTATCGGCTGCCTTGGCGAACTGAAGCTAGCGCCTTCCTCTCTCTCTCAATAACGAATTTCAGGAGTACTTGTGTTGCTCAAATTTCTGATGTGAAACTATGACCAAGAGCTGTGGTTTTATAGCTGTTTGGAGGAGCTGAAATCATCAATACGGGATCAATGAGGAGCCTCCCAATGAATGACCAAAATGAATTCAACAATTCATTTCAGAATATGTAACATCCAATCTTGATTACGAAATTGAATGGGATGAAATCTGCCATTCAATCTCCATCATGGGGGAGGTTACGAGGTGTTTACTCCCAGCAATAAACCCCATCAAATCTGCCATTGAATAGAATCCGTGGGGAGGTCTCGGTTGCCTCGGGAGACCCTCCGAGTGCCCCGGTTTCATTCACAAAATTCCAACAGTATATTTTAACACTACCAAAGTAGTTGGAGTTGGCAAAGGTGCAGGGTTATGGCCTAAAAAGTTAGCTTACTTATTTTTTTGTCTTTATTTGATTTTTTTTTGTGTTTTTTAGTTTTGCATAAACTTTGTGTGTATTATTGGTTCGTCTCGGCGACAGGAATCAAAAAAGTAAAAAATTATGATCGAATCATAATTTTTTTTAATAAAGACAAAAATAAGTAAAAAAAACTGTTTTTACACTTTTTCGATCTTATTCAAAAAATTGAGAGTTCTAGTCATAATCTTTTAAATTTTTAGATTTTTCTCTCGCTGAGAGGAACCAATAATACTCAAAAAATCGATGCAAAACTAACAAACGCAAAAAAAATCAAATAAAAATAAAAAAATAAGTTAAGTCGGCTTATTAGGCCAAACCCCACCAATTCCACTTCCGAAATTAATTCTCGTGAATTAGAGATCTGTGGAACTTCCAAGTGCAACTCATGCAAAGTGGGTAAATTAGTATGGGCAATTCTAGTAATTCTTAGAACATGCTGTAATTTTGTCCAAAAAATGTAAAGTATTTACAGGATTACCATCCAAGTTAGTTTGTGAGAAGGATATATTTAAACCATTAGATGTGTAAAAATGAAGGGTTGAGATTAAAAAAGAAGAATATTATATTGACAAAAATTTGTGCATTGTTATATAGATTTCTAAAAAGTTTCCAAATTATTATTTGGTTAAATTCCTAAAACACCCCCTCATCTTTTCCATTTTTCCTAAAACACCCCCTAACCTTTAAAAACGTCCATACACACCCCCTCATCTTTCACCGTTTCCTATCTTCACCCCTTCTGTTAAAGTTCCGTTAACAGAGTAAGGGAAATGACTATTTCACCCTCGTTTAAAAAATAACTTATAGAAAAAAACCTCTTCTCCTTCTCTCACAACTCTCACTGCACTTTTCCTCAGAATTTTCTACAGTTAAAAAAAAAAAAAAAAACAAAGCAAAGCAAAAAAAAATCGATTGAGCCTCTGGTCGTTTAGGCATCAGAAACCCTCCTCCATTCTGGTTGTTGTTAAGGCATCAGAAACCAAGGCGGCTGGACTGCCCCATTTTATGTTTTTACCGAGAGAGAGTGAGAGAGAGAGATTAGGTGATTTGGCTGCAATAGGTTCACAGCTGTGATGGTCTCCGGCGAACTCGACTGCGATTGGGTTCACGCTGCCATGGATAGAGGGTTTGGTTCGGGAATCAGATATACCGAGAAGGGTGATCATGGGAGTTATCGGGCCTAGCGGTGGAGGGAAATCGAGGATGTTGAGGGCGTTGAAAAGGCTGTGGATGATGGATCTGATTTTGATTCCCTTTGGAATCTGATTTTGATCAGAAAACCTTCAAACCACAGCTATGGAGAGTGAGGAAAAGGGGGTTTTTAAGAGAGAAGGGAAAACTGGAGGGATAATTTCGTCAATGTACTCATTCTGTTAACAGAGTTAGGGGGTTTGTACATTTCGAATAGATGAGGGGGTGTGTATGGATGTTTTTAAAGGTTAAGGGGTGTTCTAGGAAAATTAGAATAGATGAGGGGGTGTTTTAGGAATTTAACCTTATTATTTTACTATTTTCATCATTATGTGTAGGGAATATATGTCAATACGAAACCTCCCGAAAATAAGAAAAAATTGATTTTTTTGTGTTGCAAATTATTTTTGGAAAATCCGAGCCGTCCAATGTGTTCAAAAGGTGTTTTCAAGGGTCCATGCGGGAAATCTTCAAAAACAAATACCGAGAAGGGCTTGATCCAAGCAGTTTTCGCAAAAAATGTATATTCCCGCATGGACCCTTGAAAACACTTTCTGAACACATTGGACGGTTCGGATCGTCAAAAAAATATTTGGATCGTGGAGGTCCGGAAACGGAAATCCCGGATTAGAAGGACTCCCTATGTCAATATACCCTAAATTATTTGTGAAGAGGGTAAAAGGCTTTTAGTTCTCAAAGTTGAATTCGTCAAATAAAATTTAACAACAAAGGACGTATGTTTATATTAGTTTGTAAAGTAGAGGAGGTGGCAATAAACTCAGGGGAGGTGGTCATATAAATTGCCCTTTATTTTATGCTTTTATTGTGTATATACACTTAATTGGTCATGTATATATGGCTCTAACGTACGTTTCAAAAAATAAAAATAATAATAATAAACAGTGACTATTTACAAGAAAGTTAATAACTACGAAAATATGGAGATTAAATAAATTTGCTTGTTGAAAAGAAAATTATTATAAAAGAATGCACCAGTTACAAGGTAGACCACATACATACATCGCAACCCATAGGAGGAATACAACAGTTATAACATGTTTTCGAGTGGGTTTGTTATAAATTAGCTCAATCCGATAACTATGAGTATAATCTTTCAATTTTCGATAACTCTGTAAAAGATTGGAAAATTTGATCAATGACTAAGAGTTATCTGATTGAGCTAATTTTTTACGTTGCCATTGGAACACTTTTCTAAAATTAATGAACGGCCCTACGAGGAATTAATAAAGAGATTGTTTTGGTATTATATTTTGAGTAAAGGTGGGAAGATGGGTTAGAAAGAAATGTTGATAGTGTATGGGGTATATTGGAGAAATGCATTGAACATTTATATTGATACATGATCAAAGATTGGGGTTTTATTTCGAAATTTCCAGAGGAAGATAAAGCACACATGTGGACCGACAGCCGTGAATCCTTTTCCTTAACAGTCGAAGTCATACCCGGGATTTTCCTTTTCCTTAACCAAAACCAATTTGGATTTGGAGTCGCGTAGGTGAGTGGGGCTTATAAATGTGCTCATAGCAAAGGGGAACTTTTCAATCCTCTTTGTTCCTCTAGCTTCTGTCGTCTTCATTTTGATTTGCTCCTTGTGATTTTCAGATCTAAGATTGATTGATGGGGAATTGGGCAGAACTCTTGGAAGATCTACTTGTTGGGATTGCTAAACGAATACCTGTCTTCGAAGATTTCGTTGCTTTTGGTGGGGTTTGTAGGTCGTGGCGATCCGTTGCGATTAAGCAGAATTTCCATGGGTCTCAGCAACCTCCATGGCTTATGCTTGCCGAAGAAGAAGGAGAAGAGAAAGCGAATGAGCGTCGAATCGTGAGCCTCACAAAGGGTGGGATGGTTCGCAAATTGATGGTACCAGATGCAAGGGGAAAACGGTGTTTTGAGTCTCTGGGTTGGTTCGTAACTGTATCGGAAGATGGGGAGATGAACCTACTCCATCCTTTTTCTCAGGTTCAAATTCCTCTTCCCCATATCAATACTTTCAAGTATTACGTGAAAGATGAAATGGAAGATAACTTTATTTATATCCAGAAAGCTGTCTTATCTTGTAGTCCTGATAAGGCAATAGGAAACAGCGATTATGTAGTTATGGTTATATATGGTGGTCTTTCACGTTTGGGTTTTTGGAGACCCGGAGATAAGTCTTGGACCACCATTGAAACCCGTGTAGGAGCATTCTATGATATAATCTATTACAATGGAAAGTTTTATGGGGCTGATGCTGCAGGCAACATTTTTGCTTGTGACGTTGGGGGGCCTAATGAAACAGTGGCACAGGTTGTTGGAATAATACCTCGTGAATTCGTTTCGGGGAAGCGACCGTACATTGTTGAATCAGAAGGGGGTTTATTGATAGTTGTTCGAGATGGGTGTCAGCTGGATTTCTTGGGAGACTACGGTGACGACCCCAACTTTGATCCTCATAATGTGGATGAGTCTAGGATTGACTACGGGGTGGAAGAATTTCAATTGTTTGCGGTGGATTTAAACAATGGTGGAGGCTGGAAGGATAAAAAGAGCTTAGGTGATAATGCCTTGTTCTTGGGTGACAATGCTTCTATCTCCGTGCAAGCCTCGAAATTCCCGAGTATTAAAGCTAATTGTATCTATTACACTGACGATTGTTGGGAAGCATACAAATCTTTCAAGCGAGGCGGAGGCAAAGACATGGGTATCTACAACTTGGAAGAGGGTAGCCAAATGCCGTACTACGAAAGGGAGTCTTTTAGTCCTATTTGTCCACCTATCTGGGTTAACCCCTCTTTCTGATGTTCTAATGTTTTTATGGCAAGGCTGTTAGCTCTTGGCTATCCTGTTTCGCTTGGGTTTCTAGTGTTCTGTGTACTTTTTGTTGGTCATAAATGAGTGTAGTAATTATTTTCCTTTGTATGAACAATTAACATTTCTAGACATGCTATCGTGGCATTGCTTGATTGTAAGTTTGTTTTATTACGAGCAAGCAAAACATGGATACCACACTACTCTGCCTTTTTACCAAATGTAGATGTAGATTTTAACGTTCTTGTTTTGTTCTGGATACGTTTCTTATTCATTTTGATTTTGTGAATTATTTATGCTTCTAACGTTATTCTATCTCCATTTGTTTTAAGCGTTCTGGTGACTTTTATATTGAGCAATGCTATACAAGCCAAATAATGTGACTTCTTTTTAATTTTCTTCCTTATCACTGGTCACTTGTTCTTTGTTTGTTCTCCTTCTCCTTTTCTTTCCACGTAATAGGTAACCAGGATATGTAGTAGCGCATGAAATATTTCGATTACTCACATGCATTCATAAACTCATGTCGTGACGTTCCTTCAACATGCATAATCGTTTGAAACGGGAATAAGCTGCAAAATAATATTGGGTATACTAGTAGACAAGGGTATAGCTTTTAAATAAACGTTGGGTATATTTTTGAAGAAAAGGGTATCTCTTTTTGAGTTGTTTGTTAGAAAGATGACCTAGGTCACTTCTCCGTGGTATTAATGTTTTTTAACAACTTTCTGTGCAGTTGTACTAACAGGAGAACCATTAAGTTTTGCAGCAGTGAACTTGAGTTTTTATCATGTCTTGTTCAATAAAGGAGACTTTGTTTGATTCCCAATCGTTTATCTTTGCTGCCTCATACCCTGCACAAGGCCTTGGCATCTTCAAAATTTTACAATCTCCTTATTTAGTCCTTCCTATACTACATTAGCACTCGCGGAATTTTAGATAAGGGATTGTGGCATTATATGACTGATGGAATTTTTACGGTTCGATCTGCGTATTATGTGGCTAACTCTCTTAGCTTTCCATTGCGATCTCAAGAGAAAGGGGAACCTAGGGGCGTCCACGAATCGGATCCGGACGGATCGGATCCGATCCGATCTGCTCAGAGCGGATTATGGTTTTTAAGATCCGGAACCGAACCGAACATTCACGGATCGGATCGGATTAGATCGGATTGGGCGGATTTGACAGATTAAGAAGGATTATTAAGCGGATTGAGCGGATCCGATCCGATCCGGATCCGGAACCGCCAGATAAGAAATTCTCGATCTGGAACCGAACCGAACATTCTCGATTCGGATTGGACGGATTTGGCGGATTGAGCAGATCGGATGATCCGCTGGACAGCCCTAGGGGAACCAAGTTCAGGTGGACACAGTAACACAAATTGGAAAGAAGCCTGGACTATCCCAGTCCCAAATGAGGTTCGTCACTTTATCTGGAGATGCTTACACAATGCTATTGCGGTACTCGGCAACCTTTGCCGGAGAGGTATTGATGTCAACCCTCTTTGCCCCAGATGTAATGAGGAATATGAATCTATTGAACATTTATTTTTCCGATGTAAGGAGTCCAAAACGGTTTGGAAACTTCTCTCACTCCAAGGCGTCTCCCATGGCCTCTCAAGTGTGGAAGAAAATAACATTTGCTCAGTGGTGGTCTTCATCACCATTGAAGGATCCTAGCCGCTTTAATCTGGACTCCTCAGCACTTGCGGCCTTCATTTGTTGGTTCATTTCGAAGGGCAGAAACCTTTCCCACTTCGAGCAGCAAGTTTGGACTCATCTAGAGATTATTGAGAAATCTTTTTAAGGCCTGGAAAAAGTATATCCATATTCATAATCTGGAACAAAATGTGAACCGCACTGTTTATCGAAATGGCTTCTTCCCCCATCTGGAGTGATTAAAATTAATGTAGGAGTAAACATATTGGAAAAACAGAATCTGGAATTTTTATTAATAATTCGCAGAAACATAAGCAGGATACAGAATTGAAATTGAAAATTATACAAATAAGCAAGAACATAAACGGTAATTGATAAAGAAAAATCCAAACCGAATCTCGTGTATCACACGGTCTCCTTAAAGCAAAATACGCCGCCTCACCGGATGGATGCTTGAGCGTAATAGGCGTCTGCTTCCCAGGATAAGACGGTTGCACAATTGCGGCGGCACCTCGCCAGAATTGCTCGGCGAACTAAACTGTGTTGTACTCTCTCACAGAAAACAAGAACACGATTGCAAAGGAATAGAGTAGTGTTTGATTTTCGGTATATGAAACATGGAGAGGAGATGTCAATATATAGTGTTCATGGGGAGCCTTTGAATTTAATAAGTGGAGCCTCAAAATTAAATATTGAAATCAATACAAAATTGAATTTTTGTAACCGCAAATTTAAATTGCATGAATGATTGTCTATTCAATTCACATAATTGAATTCTAGCAAATCACAATTGTGATGGTCAACACAATTGGGCACATTGATATCACGTAATTGATTTCATAATTGTATTGGCTTCTTTGGGTAACTTGGAGCCTATACATCAACTTCAAAAGACAATTTTTCATTCAATTCGAAATAAATTTTGTTCATTATTTGTATGGTTTTAAACCCACTCGGACCTACCTCAAAAGGTTATTGGGTCCCACTTTATTTTTAGCTCGGGTGCCAAAAATATTATGAACAAAATGTCCCCATTTCCAACAATCCCCCACATGAATGAAATTGGCGGAATAACAACGCGAAAAACAGCGGTGATACCAAATGATATTTGACTGGGAGAGAGAGTACATCGGATAGTTCCCATATAAGGATATGTAGCTTTTGGCTTTGAACGTTCCCTTGTGAAAGTCTATCGAGTTTACTAGCTGATCAATGAACGCAATGTCTTGAACTGTTCTGTCGGTTGTGTAAACTGAGACAACAAACTTCAAATGGAAACTTTTCCAAACAAAGTTTAGTTATCAATATTGTACTCGTTTCGGCCCTGAAACACCTGCCTGGTTAAGTTCGAGATGATTGTGGTGAAAAAGAATCTGATTTGAAATCCATCTATTTTTGGGGGAGGTTAAGATAAATTGAAGGGAAATAGTTAGATCACGCATTCCCATTCTTCTTTTCTCGTTTCCGTGGCCTGATGAGCACACAGATCAAATTAACTATTCACAAAAGTGAACCTAAACTGCAGAGAAAAATGTGGATAGTCATAAAGGCCTCATTTGGGTAATAATCCAATAATCCAGATTATTGGATTATTCGTTTGTCCTTATTCAAATTTTTTTTGTATTTGTTAGTTTTGCATGAAGATTTTGTGGTTTGTGGATTCCTCTCGACGAGACGAATCTAACAAGTATAAATTTATGATCAAACCAAATATTTTTTTGAATAAAGCCAAAATAGGTGGGTTATTGGGCCAAACCGATACAGTTGCTGCAGCCAACTGTGGATTATCGTTGAACGAAGAGCTTCTTGTTGAAGGAACCCAGAACAAGGAACACAAAGGGCTTTGAATTGACTGCTAGCTGATTCATCTTTCAGTACTGGTAGCTGCTAGCCCCAAACCTTGACCTTACACAACAGCTTTTGCCGACTTTGATTATATCAAGGCTCAGCAGAGCCCATAAAGTGCAGAAAACTTTCATATCAGCACAACCAAGGACAAGGCAATAAAATACGGGAAGCAGAAATGAGTAAAAACAAAGCGACCAACAAAAAGTACCACCCTTTCTCACCAAATAAAGAACAGAAGTGTAAAATTGAGTATGCAAAACGATGGATGGGAAATGCTTACACTATATGTAGCTCTAAATTTGCAAATTTAGTCTAGGAAAATTCGAAGAGCATATCTAAAGAGGGAAGAAGTTACAATACCAATCACATGGTAAGTCCACCACAACTCGGGGCAAAAAAAAAAAAAAAAAAAAAAGCAAGGAAAGCAAATTACAAGATACAAGCAAGTGAGCAATGCAATCAAGAGCAACAGAAGCAAGGATATATGGCGTTAACATATACAACACCCAGGGGGGAAGGAGTAGAAGTAGAACACAGCACAGCAATAGATACCATCATTCGTCACACACAAGATCCAAAAAATGACTCTGTGCCACTTGGAGAAAGAATTGAGAATCTATGTTAGCACTTGAACAACTCGACTCTATACTACTACAAAAATTGGTTGTCAAGGCTTGAGTGACACTAAGGGTGTTGTCGCGTTTTGTGGTACAAGGAGCCTGAAGGAAGGCGGTTGAACGGATCAAGCTACTCACAAACCGCCACCCCACAATTGTCTTGGAAATTAACTTTCCAATCCTTGTTGGCACTGATTGGTTGAAAGTTCAAGTCGTGGTAGGTAATCTAAATAGCAGCATATTTGCATCTACGAAATGATTTATAATTTAAAACCCACCAAAAGAAAAGGGGATAGAGAGAGAGCGCGTTTTCTTAGCCAAAACAACAAGTGGTGGAGCCATTCAATGGCTGGAGGGAGGCATGGCCCCACCCCTTTTTCTCTACTTAGCCTAGCATATGCATACAACTGAGTTGGGGTAAGGATGTTAATGGTTTTCAAACATGTGATGAGCTTTTGTTCCTGACTATTCGAAACATTTAGGGGGTAAATAGACAACTTTTCATTACTGAATATTTGTACAAGCTGGCTCGGATATCCGGTTATCATATAAAATAGACAGCTTAAACAATAAAGACGTCAAGTTGTCTATTTAAGTCTATCTCATTTCACCTAGAACTTGGAAAATAGAAGATCTCATTCATACTTTCATTTGATTTGTACTCTCTAGCACTCCTTAGATTAAAGGCCTTAGTGGTTGTGTTTGGTTTGGGTTTTTGGTATTGATTAGAGGCAGAAATAGGGATAATAATTAAAAACAGGGGTTAATGATTATAGAGAGATAAGAGAGAAAAATGAGAATAATATTTGGAAATAGGGGTAATGATTGAATAATAATTGGGAAAACAGGGTCTTGAAACCCAAAGCAAACAAGGCCAATAAGATTTCAAATGGGCCAAATCCATTTTGGTTAAGGTTGATCATCAACGGAAATTGCTGAATCTTGGATTTTATAAGGAGTCAAAGGCCTTATCTTTTACGAGTTCGGCCCCTCCTGTAATTAAATCCTGGCTCCACCCCTGAAAACAACTAACTCAAAGATTATCACTACAGTTACAAAAACAAAACCTAGCCTGTCTGATGAATGATAGTATCTGTACAAGATGCATTACATGCAATAGTTACAGACAAAAAAACGGAAAAATGTTACGACTTAGTTGATTAAGGATCCAGGCCTCCATGGTCTACTATCATGCCATTAAACAACTTACAAATCAAACGCTAGACTCTATAAGCGAAAAAGTCTCAACGACCTAATTTCATCTATCTGAGAAAGAATTCCTAGTCGGACGGAGATGAGGGCTCGTTATATAAAGAGGATCTCGGGACTATGGTGAGAACCAAGGTTGGGTATGCATTGTGTACTCGGTATATGCATGCAGGGGTACACTATACATACCAGCGTAGCCGGTATGGGGAAATTTGTTCTTAAAAGTACCCGTGCTTCATAGGTGGAGACCAATATTAACAGTGAGACAAAAGAAAAATGATGTCATTGGTGTCCTAAACTGAAGCTAGCTGTGCAATATGTCGGCAAAGGCCTGTTAGAATTTTTTTCCTTTTTGCACTAATTATTCCTGCTCATATATGTTGATACAGTTATCATTACTACAAACATACCTCAAGAGATGGGAAGCAAAAGGGTATCCATTAGTCACACCAGAGGGATGCAAAATCTAGGCAGATGGTGGTCAAGAGCAACCAGACTCGACAGGGCCTATTTTGGCCTGTTTGAATTCTTTAAGATACTGCAAGAAGTGGGGAAAACTTCATCATTAGGTCATAACGTACAAGGGATAAGGACTTAAAGTTGTAAACTTGACAGTTGTTATTCCACGTTTTGGACAGGTTTACAGTCTTCAGATTTCACGAGACAACAACTCAACTGGTCCAGTGATGATGGTTGTTTAGTTGAGAAAAAGAAGCAAGACACAAGCAAAAAAATATAAATCGTAAATTGCACCTGTTTTCAAAATCAAACCCTGCAATCTTGAAAGGCAAGGCTCCTTGTACCTGAGCAGAGGATAGTTTTCTAAATTTCTAATGTGTGAACTCGTATATTTTCTGCTACTAAAACTATATCAAGTTATTATTCCTCAGCAAAGGAAAAAAGCTAGCTCTTGTAGCATACACGAGTGTCCCTCAAAAGAATAGGATTCCCTTCTGTTAGGAATCAATCTCTACAGCTTTCTTCTTATTTTATGTAGCCCTATTTGCTGTAAGCTGAAGTCCTGTTAGACGCTCTCCAGGTTGAGTTGATATTGCCAGAAACAAACTATAGCTTTTGAGGCTTAAGAAAGCTTTCCCAATTTTGGTGCTTTCTGTCTTCACCGTCCTATATTAATTTCTTTCCTTGTAGACATTTCTTTCCTTGCAGAGCTGAAGCGGTTTTCTAAATCTTGCATACAACACATGCTCTGACAACCAAAAAAATGACAGACAGCAGTTCTCTTACGAAAACAGACAGCTATGAAGCACTGACACTTCTAGAGGTCACGGGGACACGTATTGGACACTCCATGTGGCGTGTCCCTTAAATTAAATTATTTTTTGGAGGGGGACACGGCATGGACATGCGTGTCCCACATATACACTCTTTCTCGCTGTGTATATGTATATATATATGCATATAAGTATGTATGTATGTATGTACTGGTATATATATTTCCATTGAGGATGTATATCTTACATATATGTATATGTATGTAGAGTATATATACTAGTAATAACAGTGTAGAAATATTACATATGAAAAGAAAAGTGTATATATCTATGTATATATATTGTTACTGCATACATATATGATTTATTTACACATAATTATTTATTTATTTATTTATTTTTGCCATGTCCCCCGCCGTATCCGTGTCCATTTTTTAGAATTCGCGTATCCCGTGTCCGTATTCGTGTCAGTGTCCGTATCAGTGTCGGTGTCCGTGGTACATAGATAGACAATGATCCAAAAGAAACATGACACGCTACGTTCTAAACCCAGTGCCATCCTGGTCATTACTGAGGGAACCACAACAAGTCAACAACAACAACAACAAAAAAAATAAACACCAATATTCTGTCATGCAGTATTAAACCGTACCTCATTATTCCTTTGTATCATAAATGTGACTTGCATTGCCTCCAGGGAAGCTGAGAGGTAAAACAAGTCCAAACAGCTATGGTGAAATAATAAGGGTAAAATGTTAAAGTGTACATAGGCTATGTAGCTTGTTTTGCCTCCAAGTTAGCTGACAAGCAACGACAAGCATAAAACTATGATGATGTAATGAGTAGTGAGTACTAATTTATTGAAGTACAATGCAACGAGCTAGCATCAAATGGCTCATAGGCCGGGAACATCACAGGATGAGTTTATGAGTGCATGTGTGTGATCGAAATATACCATGTGGTGCAACATATCCTGGTTAGTGGTTAACCACCATGCGGAAAAAAGAAAAGGCGAAGGAGAAAAAATAAAGCAAAACCACGTGACCAGAGATAAGATAGAAAAGGAAAAAGACAGTCACAACTGTGCTAGTTCGTAAAAATAATAAAGATTAATATGTCACTAGAGCCCTTTAAACTATGAAGCACCGACACTTTTAGAGGTCGCCGAATCGGAGTGTCGGACACGGGGACATGGTGGGACACGGACGGGATGGCGTGTCCCCAATTTTTTTTTGAATCTTTTGTAGGGGACACGTGGGGGACACGGCTGGGGGACATAGAAGGGGGCCAAACTGTAATTTTTTTAAAAAAAATTGAGGATCAATCTGTAAACTTTTAATTTTCAGTAGTCAAATTGTAATTTTTAAAATTTTTTGGGGTCAAACTGTACTTATTAATCTTTAAAGTTTTACTTTTTTTATTTTTTAATATATATAATGCCATGTCCCCCGCCATGTCCGTGCTCCTTTTTTCAGAATCGCCGTGTCCGTATCCGTGCTACATAGCTTTGAAACAAATGGCGGAAGAATAACGCAAAAGCATAAATAATCCACAAAATCAAGATGAATAAGAAATATATCCAGAACAAAACAGGAAGTTTAAAATCTATATATGAGTTCGATAAAAAGGCATAGTAGTGTGGTATCCATATTTTGCTTGCTTGTAATGGAAAACTTAATAGAATTGGTAAGTGTTCAAACAAAGCAAAACATTTACTACTCTTTTATAACTAACAAACAGTACACACAACACTATTAACCCAATCAAAACAGGATAGCCAAGAGCTAACAGCCGTTACAGCCCTGCCTGCATAACATTAGCACATCAGAAAGACGGGTTGAGCCAGATAGGCGGACCAATAGAACTAAAAGAATCCCTTTTGTAGAGAGGCATCCAGCTTCCATCTCCCAAGTTGTAGATACCCATGTCTTTGCGTCCGCCTTGGTTGAAAGAGTCGTATGCTTCCCAACAATCGTCGATGTAATAGATACAATTAGCTTTAATACCCGGGAATTTCGAGGCTTGCACAGAGATAGAAGCATTGTCACCCAAGAACAAGGCAATGTCACCTAAGCTCTTTTTATACTCCCAATCTACACCATTGTTTAAATCCACCCCGAACAATCGAAATTCTTTAGCCCCGTAGTCAACCCTAGACTCATCGACATTATCAAGATCAAAGTTGGGATCGTCACCGTACTCTCCGAAGAAATCCAAGTGACACCCATCTCGAACAACTATCAATAAACCCCCTTCTGATTCAACTATGTAGGTTCGCTTGACCTTAATGAATTCACGAGGTATTCTTCCAGCAACATGTGCCTCGGTTTCATTAGGCCCCCCAATGTCGCAAGCACAAACCAAGCCTCCAACATTTACCCCATAAAATTTTCCATTGTAATAATTTATACCATACAATGCTCCTTCCGGGGTTTGAACGGTGGTCCAAGACTTGTATCCGGGTCTCCAAAAACCCAACCATCCCAGACTTCCGTATATAACCATGACTACATAATCGTTATTTCCTAATGTATCAGGAGTAGAAGATAAGACTGCTTTCTGGATAAATATAAAATTATCACTCATGCCATTTTTTTTGTAATGCTTGAAAGTATTGATATGGGGAAGAGGAATTTGAACCTGAGAAAATGGATGGAGTAGGTTCATCTCCCCATCTTCCGATACAGTTACGAACCAACCCAGAGACTCAAAACATCGTTTTCTCCTTGCTCCTGGTACCATCAATTTGCGAGCCATCCCACCCTTTGTGAGGCTCACGATTCGACGCTCATTCGCTTTCTCTTCTCCTTCTTCTTCGGCAAGCATAAGCCATGGAATTTGTTGAGACCCTTTGAAATTCTGCTTAATCGCAACGGATCGCCACGACCTACAAACCCCACCAAAAGCAACGAAATCTTCAAAGACAGGTATTCGTTTAGCAATCCCAACAAGTAGATCTTCCAAGAGTTCTGCCCAATTCCCCATCAATCAATCTTAGATCTGAAAATCACAAGGAGCAAATCAAAATGAAGACGACAGAAGGCAGAGGAACAAAGAGAATTGAAAAGATATACTTCAAATTTACATGAGCAAATTTATAAGCCCCATTCACCTACGCGACTCCAAGTCCAAATTAGTTTAGGTTAAGGAAAAGGGAAATCCCCCGTATGACTTCTACTGTACTTAGGATTCACGGTTGTCGGTCCGCATGTGTGCTTTTATGTTGCTCTGGAAATTTCGTAATAAAACCCCAATCTTTGATCATGTACCAATATAACCACGTATGTTCAAAGCATTTCTCCAATAAATCCCATTCGCTTTCAATGTGCATTTCTCTTTCTCAATGTTTAGAATTATCAAAAATTGAAAGATATATTGTACTTAGAGTTATGGGATTGAGCTATTACAAACCCACTCGACAACATGTCCTAAATTTTATGATTGTAATTGGTGTAAAAAAAGTTATCAAATTGATATCTGAATTAGCTTACTCACACTTCAATTATGGACCAATCTCACCTTTCTTTTCTAAGAACTTAAAATTGCCCCATAAGTACCTTTGTATTTTTGTGTCAATGTTAGTACGTTGGTAGTGTTAAATTATCTTGGTAGACTAACGTTGTTCCCTCGATTCGAACATGAGATCTCACACACAAACAAGTAAGTGGCCACTGACGACCGTTTAAGCTAGGTTCTGATTGGACGACATCAATCTTATGGAGAATGAGAATGTGATATGTTCATTTCGTGATTCCAACGTTTGCAAGAGACAGAAAGGAGAATGTGATGTCATGCTATTATGATTCCGGCGTTCTAAAGAGACATCAATAAAAATGTAATTTCAAATGACATATTCAGGAATCACATTCCTGAACAAAGTGAGAATCTTAGCCCTCCCTTACCCCATAAAAATCTTAGATTCCTGGCTCACATTAAGAAAATGAAATATTCACTTTAATAAATTTTCAAAATAATACGTAAGATTACTTAATTAATCGAAACACCGAAATAAAATTACTCCAGGTATATAATTCCTAAGCATTCGATTCTCAATAATCATATTCATATTCCTATTTAAGAAAATTAAGAATTTGACTACCGGCAATCATAATACGCAATTTCTGGATTTCATCAGTATCATCACCTGTGACAATCATATCATCAACATAAATACCAACAAAGTAACCTTACCATCCTTTCGTTTTGTAAACAAGGTATGATCAAAATTTCCTTGATGATATCCATATCTCTTCATGGCTCACGTAAATCTCCCAAACCATGCCCGAGGTGATTGCTTTAGACCATAGAGAGCCTTCCGCAACCTGCACAATTTCCCTGATTCATTGACCATCTCATATCCTGGTGGAAAGTCCATGTATACCTCTTCCTTCAATTCAAATCTACGTGTAAAATGGCATTTTTTGCGTCAAACTACTTCAAAGGCCAATCAAAATTGGCTGCTAAGGACAGTAGTACCCGAACAGTATTCATTTTTGCCACTGGTGCAAACCTCTCCTGATAATCTACACCGTATGTTTGCATATATCCTTTTGCTACCAGTTGGTCCTTGTACCAATCAATTGTTCTATCAGCTTTATGTTTAATGGTAAAGACCCACCTACATCCCACTGGTTTCTTGCCTCTTGGTGCTAAAACGATGTCCCAAGTTTTGTTCTTCTGTAGTGCCTCCATTTCTACATTCATAACCTCTCTTCATTTTGGATCCTTCAAAGCTTCTTCAACTCTGCTAGGAATCTGGACTGCAGCCATCTGATTCACAAATGTTTGATACTGCGGGGTCAATCTATGTGAGGACACATAATGAGCAATAGAGTACTTTGCCTTTCTTTCTGGAGAAAACCTGTCGAGCGGATGACCGTGATTCTGTCTAGGAGGCAACTGATAAGACTTTTTAATTGTTTTAGGATTAGAAATATTAATGTCCAAATTACTTACCTCGGGAATATCCATGGGAGCATGGGCAAGTACTATAGAGTCACGAGAAGGGGAATCATCTACTGAGTTAGCAATCACAATATCAGGTGTAGCAGATAACCTTTCGAGAGTATCTGGTGGATCAAACACATCTTTTAGGACAGGACTCAAGCCAGTTTTAGTTTCAACCGTCGGTACAGTTTCAGCAGGTACATCTTCCAATATGACCTCAAACCAATCATGTCCTTCAATTTCAACATGTGTCTCCCCCTAAAGGACATGGTTGGACATGGGAGAAGCAAAATACATTTTTGACTCTGAAAAAGTCACATCCACAGTAACATAAGAGTGTCGGGTGGGGGGATGATAGCATCGATATCTTTTTTGTGTAGGAGAAAATCCCAGAAACACACACCGAATAGCGCATGGGTCCAATTTGCTCCCTTGATTTTTGTGAATATGAACATAGGCCACACACCCAAATATGCGCGGAGACAAATTTAAGTGGGTTGTTAGAGGCACATAAGATACCATGACATCCATGGGAGTGTGGAAATCAAGAACTCGAGATGGCAACCTGTTCATCAGATAGATAGTATATTGGACAACATTAGCCCAATAATGCTTAGGTACCAAAGCTCCATGGAGAAGGGCTCTTGCAACCTCGAGAATATGACGATTCTTATGCTCTGCAACACCATTCCGTGCGGGAGTTTGAGTACATGAAGTATCATGTATCATACCATGATCGTGAAGGAACTGAGAGAGTGCAGAATTAATATACTTCCCACCATTGTCAGAGCGAAGAACCTTGGTAGCCAGAGAAAATTGGGTTTTGATCATTTGATGAAAACCCCAAAAAATAGGGCCAACATCACTCTTATGTTTCATCACATACAACCAATTCATGCGAGTACAATCATCCACAAAAGTGACAAACCATCTAATTCCTGTTGGAGTAATCACGGGGGAAGGGCCCCATACATCAGAATGAATTAATCCAAACGGAATAGTGCTTTTATTAAAACTCAAGGATAAGGAATACGATGACTCTTAGCCAAAATACAAACATTGCATTTGAGCTCGAAGTCTTTAACATCCTGAAATAAGGACGGAAGCAAACAACGCAAATAACCAAAAGAAGCATGCCCAAGATGACGATGCCATAACCAGATTTTCTTGCACTTATCATCCGTTGTCCCACACACATTGAGAACTTGACTGGCTGCAACATCATCCGCATAATATAATCCCCCTCTCTTAGTACCATGCCCAATGATCTCCTGTGTCTGGATATCCTGAAGCAAGCAAAACATAGGAAACATTAATACAACACAATCCAATTGTTCAGTAACTTGGCTCACAGATAATAAATTGTTCGACAAATTGGGAATGAGTAAGGTATGGTGCAAAGATAACAATGGAGTGAGAGCAATTGAACCAGCCCCTGTCACATGAACCGTATCACCATTGGCGGTAATAACATGGTCTTTGCGAGGGAAAGAAGCATATTGAAATAAGGATTTATCGTATGTCATGTGATCAGTGGTGCCTAAATCGATTATCCAATCTGGGTCGCGATCGTTGGATGAAATTAGAGCCTTGTCTAGGTTGCTAGTAGCTGAATTAGAATCTTCGAGAGAGAGAGAGATGATAAATAAGGGAAGTGTTCTGGTCAGAGGGGCTGAAATGAGACACAGTAGACTTGTGGCTCGAGTCAACAGAAGGTGTTATGCCAGTCGGCAAAATAGAAGTGACGCCAGGTCAGCGAGTAGTGCGCTCACCCTTGAGCTTCTTACAGCGTTCCAAATACCAATCAGGAAAACCATTTTTCTTGAAACAAGTATCGGTAGTATGTCGAGTACCATTACAAAAGGTGCACCACAAGGCATCCTTGTTTTCCACATCAGAGAAACGAGGAGGGCGAGAGATTGGTGGACTCGGTGCTTTGGAGATCATGGCCATAGAAGGGAGACCACCAGCACTACCAGAGCCGAACATAATATTCTGGCGTTGGGCCTCACGACGAATATAGGCAAAGGAATCCTTCAAACCAGGAAGCGGCTTGAGCTCCAAAAATCACTCCGTACTTTATCGAATAGATCGTCCAAGCCAGCCAAAAAATCATAGATACGATCTTTCATAATTTCATCTTGACGTTCCTTAATATCAACAAGACAAGCCATGGAAATAGGGCGGCGCTTATCGAGTTTTTGCCATATAGCTTTAAGTTTGTCAAAGTCTACAGGAACCAAGCGACCACCCTGTTTGATACGGGTGGCCTTACAACGCAACTCATATAGTTGGGAATTGTCGGCGCCATCGTAATACCTCTAGGAGACCCCCAAACAAAACGGCGGCAGTCTTAAGAAGACCAAGAAACAAGCAAATGAGACCAGGCTCCATCGTTTTCACCAACCATCCCTTGACGACGGCATTCTCCCTCTGGCACTTGTGGAAACCGGGGTCAGATTCAGCGGGCTGAGGAGTATCGCCTGTCAAGTAACCCATTTTTTCTTGACCGGTAGCATGTAACTCCATCATCTATGGGACCAAATAGTGTAGTTCGAGCCATTCAATTTAAACCCAAACAGAATGGCGGTATAGAAGTCGCTCTGGACAGTCACCACTTGGGTATTGCCGCAGGAGTGCACCAAGGATTTTGAGTCACTCCCGTCAGACATGATTAACGCGAGAAGCAAGGAAAAAGGTAGGGTTTTTTATCAGATGTCACTGAGCAAGAAACGCAAAGACGGAAGTAGGTTTAGGGATTTTAGGGTTTGATCTGATACCAAGATAAAAGCAATAAGTCGAATAGGTTAATATTTTCTGTATTTCTCTCAACCTTCTGAAGAGGCATTATATAAGATTACAAGATGTACTGCACTACGATAGTACACATAGTACGCAAAGCTAAATAAGGAATACACGTAGTACAAATAACTAAGTAAGGAAAAGAATAATATCTACACGATTCACACCAACAATATTCTCCTCTTCTCTCTTCTAAAGATAGACCCCATATCTTTCCAAATTCTAAAATCTGTTTTGGATTGGAGCCCAGAACCAGGAGGCCGCAAGCGAAGCTTCATGTAACGGAGCAAAACAGGACCTATCAGCCAGACTTCGTTCATACATAGGAAGTATGTAATCTCCAACTCAAATTTCAAGTCTGAAAGAGTTACGATTTGAATTAAAGAAAGAAGAAAGGAGATTGAGACCGCTCCGCCCACTTCTTGTGAAGCTAATGAATCATTGACTTTTTGTGCTCCTCAATTCTCGCCCTTTTACTCTCTTCTTTTCAGGGAAAAAATCTTGGGAAAATGATCAATAAATGGTTTTTAAAACTAATAATACCAATTACATGGTAAGGTTTTTCAAAATGACTGAATTCATGACAAGGAGAAAAATATTTCCACATACATGGTAAGCCTTACCTGAATTGTCCAAAATACCCTTTCTCCTTTGAAGCCCTAATATTTCCCTCCCTCTCTTATCTCCAGCCACACCCGTCTTTCAAAACATACGATGGGGAAGAAAGAAAAAAAGAGACGACAAAGAAGACAGGAGAAGAGGAGAAACTTGATCTGGACATTGAAGCCTCATCATCTTCCCTCAATCTAAATCGGACAATTCAGGTAAGGCTAGTAAGTTTACTTTGAAAGAACAATCCCATCCCCCGTCTCAAGCAATTAGTAAGTTTTGTTCGTCGTTGAAGCTTCTTCTTCTCGCTCCAAAATTCATCTATACATACACACAAACATACATAGATTCATCCGTACATATATCTCTGCATCTCCGATTCTTCTTCTTCTCCTCCTCCTCCTCCTCCTCTCTCTCTCTCTCTCTCTCTCTCTCTCTCTCTCTCTCTCTCTCTCTCTCTCTCTCTCTCTCTCTCTCTCTCCACATCTCCGATTCTTCTTGATCTGGACATTGAAGTCTCATCCTCTTACAATGGGAGGGGTATCGTGGGCATTGCAGGTATAATTTGCCATGTATGCATAATTATTATTTTTTCCTTACCATGGTTTAGGCATTTTAGAAACCATGACCACATTTTGGTCATTTTTTGCCCCAACCACCATGTTTTGGTCATTTTCCCAAAAATCTTAAGTGTGTCACTCATTGTCTCCCAACCACATAGAAGTAAATGTTAATTGTTTATACCGGATGATTTGTTATTATCTAAATGGTTGGGAGTATTTCTGTTGGAAATTTAATTATTTTTAAAAGCTTCAAAACTCTATTTTACATGTGCATACCAAATGGTATGAGTTTTAAACCAAAAGGTGTTTGGTTTAAATTGAATAGGTGTGTCTATTTGTGAATAGACACCACGAGTTTATAAATTCTTGAACTCCATAACACCCAAAAAATATAATGTCAATTTTCTCTCTCTCTCTCTCTCTCTCTCTCTCCCCCCACATACAACGTCTCTCTCTTCTTCTTCTATATTCTACTACTTTTGGGCAACAGATACAAACTTGACAAATCTATCTAGTGCATCTATGCATTGTGCTAGATTCCTGTGAGTTTTGGGTTGTATCTTGGAGTCGTTTGAGATCGTTAGAACCTGCACGAAGGGAGTGCATAACGACTTTAGGATAGCGTCTTCGACGTGCCTTTCTCAATTACACCGGCCAATTTCTTAACCCTATCTTCTTCTTCTTTTTATCGCAAAAAGAAATATTATAAATGAAATTCGATAAGGGTACATCGAGAAAGGGGAGAAGACAACCAACCAAGGTTGAATGAAAGAAACAACCAAAGCAAAGGAACACAAAAAAAAAAGCCAAAACGAAACACAACCGAAGCCTTCAAAACCAAAACAACCCCCAAAAAACCAGGCGGCGCCATCCCAAACAAACCACTTCCAAAGGAACGGCAAACACCCAGAAATCTTCTTTATTGTTTCTGTTTCTAAGAATTTTTCTATAATCAGTGATTTTTCCGTAACAATCTAAAGTCGTTATTTGTTTTCGGAAATCTGTTCTTTGTTTCTCAATCCGCATCTGTTTCTGCGTTTTGGAAAAAATAAATAAAATTGGTCTCTGTTTCTACGGCAGGAATTGCCTTTAACTATTTTTTGGTAGTATCTGCACTCTGAGAGGGTGTTCCACTAAGTTGGTTTTTTGAAAAAATTGACTTTTCACGATTTTTTATGTGATGTATTGTGAGAGAATGACCTATCTCGGTGTTCGGAAAAAACAGTTTTTTGTTAGTGGAACACCCCGGAGTTTTCTTCGATTAGCGTACAGACTGTTTTTGTTTGAATAGCCCGATTCGGTTATTTAATTCACGGAAATTCCTGTACATAGTCACTGCCGACCTCTAATTTGTAAAGAAACTTGTCTTCTTCATTAAAGAATTCTATTTGTTTGTAGTTTTAATTTGTAGTCTTTAATTACTGTATATTTTTTAGTTGCCGCTTGCCGCTTCATTGACGTGTGTCTTCATAGAATTTTTCCACTGCACAGGAATCTGTTTGTACTATAATCTGTTGAATTTTTTCAAGTCCTGGTATTTCTTGAATTAATTTTGTGACCTCAGTGTTGTTTTTACATTATCCATTACAGATTGTCTGTTTGCTTTTGCTCTCTTGTCCCTTAAACAAAATCACTAAATGGCAAAAGTTGAAGAGGCTAATAGTGTTAAACCCGAAAAGTTTCATGGTCAAAACTTTGAAAGATGGTAAAAATAGATTAGGTATTGGTTGACCGTGTTGGGTCTTGTGTCAGCGTTAGAAGACAAAGAGACTGTTGGGTCTTGGTTGACACCCGAGCAAATAGAGTATCATTGTTTTAACAGGATCCTTAGTGCCTTGTCTGATCACTTGTATGATGTGTATCACTCCACCACCACCACCACCGCTAAAGAACTTTGGAAAACCTTAGAGGCTGACTATGGTACCGTGGATGCTGGTATTGAGATGGTCACTGTCTCCAATTTTAATGGGTACAAAATGAAAGATGAAAAACCTATAGGAGACCAAATACATGAATTTCAAGAACTACTTCGTGGAGTGGAGAAGGAACTACTTTTTGTGAGGAATTCGAAGTGTCTTGCCTAATTGATAAGTTACCCTCTTCTTGGAGTGATTTTGCTAGAGGTCTTAGACACAAACAAGGAGATTTGTCATTGACTCAAGTGATTAGCACACTTAGGGTGGAAGAGAAGCATAGGTCAAGTGTTGAAATTGGAGATAAATTGACGGCTAAGGTTAATTTGGTGGAGAATGAGAAAAAGGATAGTTCCAACAATAGGAACAAGTACCAAGCAAAAGGGAAAAACTTCAAGAACAATAATGAGGGGAAGCATCATCGTCAAAACCACCATAACCAAGTCCACAATAATGATAATAATCATAAGGGACAAGGGACGGGCAAGAGGTCGTGCTCTGTGTGCGGACGGACCAATAATGTCGCCAGAAATTGTTATTACAAGAAGACAAATGAGCATAAACCGAGGTATCACGATGGTCAAGATAGGAAAGGTCGGAATGGCAATGTGAATATGGTTATGGAGGAGAAGGAAATTGCCGAGTCATCTTTTAGGTATAATCCTGAAATCAACTCTACTTTTGAATATCACAATTGGTGGTTAGATTCTGGTGGTAATGTGCATGTATGTTTTGATTATATCCATTTTAAAAATTACCAGAAACCAAGTCGAGGAGGTGTAACCTTGGGAAATGGATCACTCACACAAATATTGGGCATTGGTGATATAGACTTGAAGATGACGCCTAGAAAGATATTAACCTTGAAGAATGTGCGACATGTTCCTGACGTTAGAAGAAATCTTATTAGTGGTTCTTGCCTAATACAGTTAGGATACAAAGTTGTAATGGAGTTGAATAAAGTTTTAATTAGTAAGAGAATGATGTTTTTATTGGGAAAGGTTTTGTAAGTGATGGTTTATTTAAGCTGAATATTTCTAAGGAAGATGATGTTTCTCCAAATGTTTTAAATGTTGAAATTTGTGATTTATGGCATGGACGACTTGGACATGTGGAAACTTAGAAAAATGATGGATTTAGATTTGGTACCTAAGTCAGCCATTGATGTGAAACGGAAATGTGCAGTGTGTGTGCAAGCGAAGCAAACTAAGAAATCATATCAGTCTGTGGAAAGGAATGCACAACTCTTAGATCTTACACATAGTGATGTCTGTGATTCCAATAAACCGCCGACAAGAGGAGGGAATAAATGTTTTGTTACATTTATAGACGATTGTTCGAGGTATTGATACATATACTTGATTGGACATAAGGACGAGGTGTTTAGCAAATTCAAGATTTATAAAGCGGAAGTTGAAAATTAGTTGGAGAGGAAGATTAAAAAATTGAGGTCTGATAGAGGTGGCGAGTACAATGTAAATAGTCTTAGTACTTTTTGCGAGGAACACGGTGTAATCCATGAAGTAACTCCACCTTATTCCCCACAATCCAATGGAGTAGTCAAAACGAAAAATAGAACTTTGATGGATATGGTCAATGCAATGCTTATTAGTTCAGGATTGTCTGAAAATTTGTGGGGGGAAGCTATCCTGATTGCATGTTTTATTTTGAATAGAGGATTGTGAAAGACAATGACCGAACTCCTTATGAATTTTGGAATAAGAGAGCTCCTAATCTTAAAATCTTGAAAGTGTGGGGGTGTTTGGCTAAAGTATTGATTCCGGATCCAAAGTGGAAAAAGATTGGTTCTAAAACCGTAGATGCTGTTTTCATAGGATATGCCCAAAATAGTAGTGCTAATAAATTCCTAGTTTTTAATTCTGAGGTTAGTCAAATATAGAATAATACAATTATTGAATCTCGTGAAGCTACCTTTTTTGAGGATATTTTTCCTTATAAAACTAGATTGCCGAAACCTGTAGTCGATAAACCTTCTACTAGCACTAGTTTGCCAATAGAAGATGAACCTACAGATTAAGAACCTAGGAGGAGTAAGAGAACAAGGTTTGAAAAAAAATTTGGAGATGATTTTTTCATGTTTTTAACAAAAAGGGAACCTAATTCTTTTAGAGAGGCTATATCTTCTTTAGATGCTCCATTTTGGAAGGAAGCTATCAATAGTGAGATTGAATCAATTCTCCAGAATAACACTTGGAAATTAACAGACTTACCTCCTGGGAGAAAAGCTATTGGTTGTAAATGGGTATTTAGAAGGAAATTGAGACCTGATGGAAGCATAGATAAGTACAAAGCCAGATTAGTAGCCAAAGGATTTACACAAAAGAAAGGGATAGATTATTTTGATACCTATTCTCCAGTTTCTCGGATTACAACTAGCATCCATCTACAAATTAGAAATTCTTCAAATGGACGTGAAGATGGCTTTCTTAAATGGGGACTTAGACGAAGAAATTTATATGGAGCAAGCCGAAGGGTTTGTAGTTAAAGGACAAAAGCATAAAGTTTGTAAGTTGGTTAAATCCTTATATGGTCTTAAACAAGCTCCAAAACAATGGCATGAAAAGTTTGATGAGGTTATTCTTGAATATGGGTTCAGAATTAATGAATATGATAAATGTCTATATCAAAAGGAGGATACAGGAGAATGCATTATCTGGTGTTTATATGTTGTTGACATCTTATTATTTGGAACTAATTTGGAGATAATAAAGGATGTGAAAGTTTATTTATCGACGAGATTTGATATGAAAGATTTGGGAGAAGCTTATATAATTCTTGGTATGAAACTGGAGAGAACCGCTAATGGTGTTACACTCGATCAAAGTGGGATTTTAGAGAAGATGTTGAAGAAATTTGATTATTACAATCTCAAACCTGTTTCGACCCCTTTTGACCCCAGAATGAATTTAAAGAAGAATAGTGGTGCTCCTGTATCTCAGCTTAGATATTCTCAGATGATTGGGTCACTTCTTTACATAGCTAATAAGACTAGACCTGATATTGCGTATGATGTTGGGAGATTAATCAGACATACCACAATCCAAGTAAAGATCATTGGGTTGTTGTAGAAAGGGTATTCAGATACTTGCGAGGAACTTTAAAAAATTCTTTGTGTTGTACTGGATTTCCCGATGTGGTTGAAAACTATAGTGATGCTAATTGGATAACAGATAGTACGGATGTCAAGTCTACCTCTGGTTATATATTTTTGTTTAGAGGAGCAGCAATTTCTTGGGATTCAAAGAAACAGACAGTTATCTCTAGAAGTACAACAGAATCAGAGCTTATAGCTTTAGATACGACATGTACTGAAGCTGAGTGGATTAAAAATCTATTACTTGATATTCCACTAGTGAAGAAACCTATGCCTACTATTTTGATACATTGTGATAACAAAGCTGTGATAGAGCTTGTGAGATAGGCTCATAATAACAAGAAGATGAACAGGCACATGCAAGTGAGGTATAAATCTATAAGAAGCATGGTGAACAAAAATGTTGTATCTTCGAGTTTGTGAAGTTAGAAAAGAATATTGCCGATCAGTTGACGAAAGGATTATCTAAGAGTGTAGTCTTAGATTTATCAAGGGGGATGGGCTTATGCCTACAGGGAGTCAACTGAGAAAGTAACCCAACTTCTGTGATTGGAGATCCCTTGAAGGAAGTACAATGGGTAGAAACAATCCTTATAACTTGACTCGTATTCCAGCACTCCAAATAAGGAGACTCATTAAGTAGTATTCTCGTGCTCATCCCTATGATAAGAGTGCTGATGTAAATGTGACGGTAAAGGAAGGGATTTATCCTAAATGAGTCCAAGGCAAGAAAACTCTTGCAGGATAGACATCTGTCACTTCTATCCTTGGATGATTCACCTTTAATGAGAGCGTCGTGAGGCCGCGACCGTGGGGATTGGACTGTTCCCTAAACTCTCATGAGAATCAAGATTGAGCGCATGGCCAGTAATAGCTAGCGCTACCCCGCATTACAGTTTGTATCGTATGTGTGACATGTAGAATTCTGGTTCAAGACCTAGTTCACTGTAATTTCTTTCAGAAGGAAACTATTAACACTAAGTGAGGTTCAAGTCTGAAAAACACCTACACCTATTCTATGGTATTAAAGTTTCCCATATTATTATTTTACTTATTTTATTGTTTTTTATTTTTTTTTATTTATTATTATTTTTTGGGAAAATTATCCAAATGGTCCCTGTAGTTTCACCTGAGTCTCGATTTAGTCCCTCTAGTTTCAATTGCACTCCAACGAACCCTGTAGTTTCAATTTTGGTCAAATTGAGTCCCTGACGTTAACTTCCGTTAGCAAACTTAACGGAAATCCCAATTTGGGGGTTTTTTGAGGGTCGAACTCGTCTTTTCACCCACCCTTCTTCTTCCCTAATTTGAAACCCCAACCGTAACCCTAAATCGACCCGGTCCATGGCCTCCGGCGCCGGATTCAGCCGCAATGCCGACCCGACCTCCCATCTCTCTCTCTCCACCGTAGTCCACCTTTGTAAGCCCTAAACCACCATAACTGAAAATCCATCTCATCTTTCACACCCCAATCGGCAAACCCATTCTCTTCCCCAACACGACACCACCAATACCTACACCACCGAGACCTCCATAACCCGACCTCCTATCTCTCACAAACCGATCCCCATATCTCTCTCTCTCTCTCTCTCTCTCTCTCTCTCTCTCTCTCTCTCTCTTCTCTCTCTCTCTCTTGGTTCCATAAAACCCACCAAATACTCCTCTCACCCGAACCAAACCAACCAAACCACCAAAATCTTCACCAATCAGTCCTAGAAAGGGTGGGTTTTGGTTGGTTTGGTTCGGGTGAGAGGAGTATTTGGTGGGTTTTGTGGAACCGAGAGAGAGAGAGAGAGAGAGATATGGGGATCGGTTTGTGAGAGATAGTAGGTCAGGTTATGGAGGTCTCGGTGGTGTGGGTATTGGTGGTGTTGGGTTGGGGAAGAGAATGGGTTTGCCGATTGGGGTGTGAAAGATGAGATGGATTTTCGGTTATGGTGGTTTAGGGCTTACAAAGGTGGACTACGGTGGGGAGAGAGAGGGAGAGGGAGAGAGAGAGAGAGAGAGAGTGAGAGAGAGAGAGAGATGGGAGGTCAGGTCGGCATTGCGGCGGAATCCGGCGCTGGAGGCCATGGATCAGGCCAATTTAGGGTTATGGTTAGGGTTTCAAATTGGGGAAGAAGAAGGGTGGGTGAAAAGACGAGTTCGACCCTCAAAAAACCCCCAAATTGGGATTTCCGTTAAGTTTGCTAACAGAAGTTAACGTCGGGGACTCAATTCGACAAAAATTGAAACTACAGGGTTTGTTGGAGTGCAATTGAAACTAGAGGGACTAAATCGATACTCGGGTGAAACTACAGGGACCATTTGGATAATTTTCCCTTATTTTTTTGTTGTTGTTTCAGAGTTGTGAATCTTGTGGGGGATTGTTGGAAATTCAATTATTTTTAAAAGCTTCAAAACTCTATTTAACATGTGCACACCAAGGAGTATGAGTTTTAAACCAAAAGGGTTTGGTTTAAAGTGAATAGGTGTGTCTATTTGTGAATAGACACCAGGTGTTTATAAATTCTTAAACTCCTTAACACCCAAAAAATATAACGTCACTTCTCTCTCTCTCTCTCTCTCCCACACATATAACGTCTCTCTCTTCTTCTTCAATATTCTACTACTTTTGGGCAACAGATATAAACTTGACAAATCCATCTAGTGCATCTGTGCATTGTGCTAGATTCCTGTGAGTTTTGGGTTGTATCTAGGAGTCGTTTGCCATTGTTAGAACCTGTACGGAGGGAGTGCATAACGACTTTAGGACAAAACTATATTCTTTTTGTGGTTTATGTATTCTACCACTATATAGTTAGGTGATTGATTCCATGCCTCTATTTGTTTATGCTCTATGGATCGAAAGAGGGTGGAAAAATCAATTGGTCGAGAATAAGGTCTCATGCGTATTCTTTGTACATTCCTCTTTTGAAGGAAGAGTGAGGGTTATCAATGAGAGTGACATTTAATGCAGTAGATTTGTACAATGATCTCCTGTTGCACAATCATATCCTTTGAGCATCCAAAATTTCTACGAAAAAATTCCGCTAAAAGACAATTCTATATCTACAGCTGCATTCACGTATTCTGTCTGAACTACTAAAAAGAGCTTCTATAGAACTGGAACCTGTTCTCCATATTTTTCTCCAAACATCGAAATGGCCCCTGCACTTTTTGCATCAGCTAGAGGCATCACTTTAATTTGCAGTAGTGTAGCGTCCGCAATCCAGCTATTGGATCGTATATTCAATCTCCATGAGCTCATTATCTGAAAGTGGCCGATGGAAGTTGAAATCAAATCTAAGACGATCGAAGGCTACCAATGAACCAGTTTGTGATGTTTCCTTGCCTATGACCTTAAGAGCAGCTTGAAGCGAATGTGTAGCCGTATGATGAACACCATCTGATAGGAGAAAAACAATATGATCGCCCATTATCTGAAAAGAATTGAAAGTTGTAAGACGTCATTCCAATATGAAAATAATTAAATAAGAAGCACAGATAAAGGAAAACGCCATGACATGATTACGCCAACACAACAATTTAATAAAAAAATGCATCAAACTGGACCCCAGACAAAAACGCCGTTACGAAGCGCCATCAGCCCCGGTCAGGCGACCCGAAAGGACCAGACATAAACCACCCGCTAAAGCAAACAGAAAATAAGACAAGCGATCAAGCTGGCAAGTAACGGATACAGGATGTATTTTTCCAGGGTGTGTGAACTTCCTTATATATTCAGCCACATGTTGCAAGCGGGTGTGAAAGGATTTTTTGGCCTCGGTCATTCTTCTATGAAATATCGATTCTATCAATCATTCCATTTCAGAATCGAGTCCCCCCTGAATAAGTAAGGCCCCGTGATTCCCCAAATCAGCTCCTGGCCTTACCCGGCGGAACGGAACCGGCCGGGGGTATTCGGCATGGGCGGGGAGAGCATCTGAAGGGTTGCTTCACCAAAGGTGATCACACACCGACCCGGGCAATCACTGGCTACAACGTAATGCTACAATCGATGGAATTTTGATTGATTCTATTCAGGCGGCTGGCCGCCTGAAGCCCCGCCCGCATATGGGACATTTGCCAGTTCAGATGTTTTCTCTATAATAGGAAAAATCAAGTCAGTCTCGTAATTGTTGGGAACCTGCAAAAGAAAGTTTATCATTTGAGAAGAAATTTTGAATAGATTTGACATGTAAGATTACAGAACATAAAATGCAAAATTGAATGGAAAATAATCAGAAGTTCCTGCAAGCAATGGCTTTTTGCAATCAAAATAGTGTTCATCCCTGGGGAAATTTTCTGTTGGTTATACAAACTTCGTCAGCAAGATTTAAATATCGGCCGAGACGTCTCGTATCGGCCGATACGTACCGGTATTTGGGGCCTCCGATACGGATACAGGCCGATATCTCGGTGTGAGGAAAAATCGCACCCTGTCTCGGCCGATACCCGAGACGTATCGGTGTCTCGGCCGATACGGCATCTATCTCGGCCGATACGAAAAAAAAATTTAAAAAAAATCTTTTTTGTGTTTTTAATATCGGCGGTGGGTGGTTAACTAACATATGAAAGCAATCTTTTTTTTTTTTTTTAACGTTACATAATTTTTTTAATTCAAATTTTAGGGGTTCCTTTAGTGGAACACCACCATATAACTTAGTTTTTGTTTGAGTATAACAAATTAATAATAATTGAAAAATATATCCAATTAATTGCGTGTTGTAAGAACTCTATGATATGCTTATTTTCGTATTATAACCTTATCGTGGTGGTTTGGTTCAACTATATGTGCTAAGATTGGTTAAAATATTACTAATTATGCTAATGAGAGAAAAAAAAAAGTGTAAAATCAAGTTTTCTACATATTGCTAATGATTTAAAAAAATTCACGGCCGAGACAGCCGATTCCCGCGACGTATTGCCGATATGTCCCGATACCGATACACCGATACCGCGACCGATACCGAGATTTAAAACCTCAATACTTGGTTTGCTTTGATACAAGAAGTACTTATCAGTTCATAAGCCAGATGCGGCAAAGCGAGATATACCTTCTGCAGGATGCGAGCCATACGCTCCAAACCTCGCCCAGTGTCTATATTCATTTGTTTCAACGGCTCGAGTGAGCCATCATCTGTTCTGTTGTATTGCATAAAAACCAGATCGTAGAACTCTATAAACCTACTATCATCTTCAAGGTCCAACAAGTGAAGTTCATCCGCACAATAATTAGAGTATGCATCCAATGAATGAACAATATCACAATGAAAATAAACAAGGAAAACATTATACGGTGTCAGATAATCCTCTTTCAGGATGGAAATCATAATGGCTGTGTTTGGTTAGATAGTTTAGTTTAGTTTTGATGATGTCAGCAGGTGTAATGAGTGGAGAGAGATAGAGAGAGAAATGAAGAAAATGAAAACTAAAACTAAAACTAACCAAAGAAACGAACAAGGCTAATAAATCTCGGAGCATGGGCCATAGGGACCAGTTACTTCACAGGACCACCTACCTGAAGCAAGAACCACGTCGACAAAACATTAAAACATATTTGAAAGATCATTTAATTTATATCTAAAATGCATCCATTTGTAGAAGAACTCAGGTGAAACTAACGCGGTTCCCCAAAAATAAATGACAAAAGTCAAAAACTAACTAATAGCATAGTTGTTGAAAACCTATGATACAGGATACGTATCCTACAATTCATATAGTCTCTTTCATTAAACGATACGTATCGCACCCTGTATCCTACGATTATACGCGTATCCTGATTTGGCACGTATCCTACAATTACTTATAGGAAAAAAGTCTGATTTTATTTTAAGAAACGGAACCCCAAACGTATTAATCTAAGCCATTTGAGATCTAATTATGGTGATATTCAAACACTTGATAGAAATTCAACATCAACATAGGACTAGCTTGAATAGAGGAAAGAACCATAATTCGATTGTGTTTTGCCTGAGTCATACAAGGGCAATGTTACACCTCATTAGGAGATTAGAGTAAGTTCACCCGTTATTGAAATAGTATTACCAATTTTTTTTTAGTTTGCTACAATGTCAAAAAATGAATAATTTTGTCAGCTGACAAAAAGAAAAATACTAGGGAAAAAAACAAGATTTGTTTTGGTGAACGAGGATATTTGTGTTAGCCAGTCAACCAACCAAAAGAAAGAGATTTTTTTTTTTTCCAAAAAGCATCACTAATGGTATATTTAAGAGAGTGCATCATATCATAGCTTGTGCCAAAAGTTTAAAGAAACTCTTCTTTTCTTTCCATAGCTAAGGCAGCAAAAAGCCATAATGTGATAAACCCCAGAGACTTGAAATTTTGCATCTTAAAAACATTTTATTTTTGTAAATGTAAGTATAGTCTGTTGATGTCATTAGGTATAACTACTTTTAATTAATTGTATATTAATTATGATTATTGTTGTTGAAGAATAAACTAGATTTAGTATTTTGGCACAAGAAAAATAAAGTCCAAATAAGCCCAATTGACAAAGTTCAAAGATGAAAGATATTATTGAAGTAGATATAAATATCTAGTTTCTAGAAGCTCTATAATATCGATCTTCTAGAAATTCTACAATATCCTTATGAAATATCTAGATTTTTTGGTGTGAATTAGTTACATTAGTGATTTTAGAATTTGCCTCAAAGTTTATCTTATATGAAAATATCTTTGTACTAGACCCTTCCATGGATTTGGACTGGACCCTTCCATTGAGTAGTATAAATATGGATGGATGCTAGCCATTTTGTACCAAGCCAAAAAGAAGAGTTTTGAGTTTAAGTGTAATATAAATACCCTCCTTCCCCACTCTTGCCTTAATTATTTCTCCCTCCCGCAAAATCTTGTCTAACTAAACATTATAAACTCCTACTCTTCCATCAAACGTATCTTAAGATATGCGATACGTATCCCGATACGATTTATACAATGAAAAAAAACGATACACGGTACATAGGCACACTAAACATACACAAAATTGTTTCAAGTATGGATAGTACAGAGGAGACAGCTCTAGTTAGCAGGCAGATATCTATAACATGAATGACAATGAAGAGTGCTCATAACTCATAAGTGTCTAACAGATATAAAGGGCGACCTACTGGAACAAGACTTGGGTCTTTTTTCCTTTCTTTTTGCGAGTGAACCACAAACAATCAATGCAGTGTTCATCTTGGATCCAGGTAACGGCATGATGCATATGGTACGAAAGGGTAACATGTGCCCTGCAGCTAGATCGATATTCTTAAGAAGCCCAAACAGCTTAAATCTTATTGGACTGATATGGAGTATTAAGGCAAAAGAAGAACAATAAAAAAATTATGTACAAATAATTTCTGAGTCATATAAAGTTACCATGAGATTCAAGAACAAGAACATAACAACGAAATTCAAAAGAAAAGAAAAGAAATTTACCATGAGATTCAAGAACAAGAACATTACAAAGAATTACCGTATTATCAGTTATTGCCTTTGTTTTTCTTTTTACAATTCCTCTGGTGCTCCTCGAGTGCCGCCTTTGTGGGAAATGCATTGTGGCATTTGCCACAAATTTCATCATCCTTGTGAATTCTCTTATTGTGCTCTTTGAGTTTGTTGAGATAATTGAAGGTTTTACTGATACACACCCGGCAATAGTACACCATTCTTGCATTTCCGCGCGTGCGAGAGAGAGAGAGAGGGTGGGGGACGTTTGCAGTGCGAGAGAGAGGGAGAGAGAGAGGAATCGGTGGGTGACTGGAGAGAGATAGGGCGAGTGAGAGGAGTTGAGAGTGCGTGTGAGAGGGAGGGAAGGTTTTTTGCCGCCTTTTGTACCAATTAAGGAAAATTTGTACATACCCTCTAAACTTTGACCTCAATATCAAATACACCCCTAAACTTTAAGAAAACTCAATTTTACTCCTAAACGCTGCTTCCATTAGTCAAATATGCTCCTACCGTCTCAATTTGACAAATTGGACGTTACTTTCTGTTAAATCTGTCTATGTAGCATCCAAATCCAATTAAATTGTGACACATGTACCTTAATTCTCTCTCTCTCTCTCTCTCTCTCTCTCTCTCTCTCTCTCTCTCTCTCTCTCTCTCTCTCTCTATAAATTGTAAATTGTAAATTGTTAATAGCATTTTTTTTTTTTGATCGGCAATAGAAATTTATTAAAAACGGGGGAGAGGGAAGGGGAATCCAACAAATAATTGGACAGTACACCACAAAGGCCGAAGCCCAGCACCTAGGGGTCAAAGCAGTCACAAACAAAATAAGAAAAATAAAGTCCAACTGCAACCCAAATTTAGAATACAGCCCACACCTCTGGAGATCGAACCAGACAATTAAAATGGAACGGATGAAGTATTTTTTTAGGCATTTGTTGGGGAGAGAGAGAGAGAGAGAGAGAGAGAGAGAGAGAGAGAGAGAGAGAATTAAGGTACATGTGTCACAATTTAATTGGATCTAGATGCTACATAGACAGATTTAACAGAAAGTAACGTCCAATTTGTCAAATTGAGACGGTAGGAGCATATTTGACTAATGGAAGCAGCGTTTAGGAGTAAAATTGAGTTTTCTTAAAGTTTAGGGGTGTATTTGATATTGAGGTCAAAGTTTAGAGGGTATGTACAAATTTTCCTTAATTGGTACAAAAGGCGGCAAAAAACCTTCCCTCCCTCTCACACGCACTTTCAACTCCTCTCACTCGCCTTGTCTCTCTCCAGTCACCCACCGATTCCTCTCTCTCTCTCCCTCTCTCTCGCACTGCAAACGTCCCCCGCCCTCTCTCTCTCTCTCTCGCGCGCGCGGAAATGCAAGAATGGTGTACTATTGCCAGGCGTGTATCGTGTATCAGTAAAACCTTCAATTATCTCAACAAACTCAAAGAGCACAAACTAAAAATAAGAAAAATAAAGTCCAATGTTAATAGCATTTTAATAGTCCAGTTCAGTCTCCATATGCTCTTGCAGCTGATCCGATTTTGATCAAGATTATGTCAGGCAATCGAAATACTTATGATTACATCCTGAAAATGGATAATCAGACCATTTTGCCTTTATTAAGTACTCCCTCCGTCCAAAAAAGTTTGGCCTACTTATAAAATTCAAAATTTTATGTACAATACACAATGTTACACAAAACTTGTAACTTTTCAAGTTTGCCCTTCATTAGTTGACTCTAATAGAATAGGAGTTAATCAAGTTTTGAATTTATACGGAAAGCGGAAAATCTTGCCGCCAATGTAATCACAGAACTTTTTCAAAATTTTAAAACGCACTTTAAACTTTAAAATTTTTAATTAATCTTCTTTTGGTCTCATTGTTTTGATTGTTAAAGGCATCTCAAGGGCAGAAATGGAATTCACTGACTTTCCTTTGTTGAAAGTTTTAAATTGGTCTATATTGTTGGACAACCAAAAATGAAAAGTGTGCCAAACTTTTTGGGACAGAGGGAGTATTTTAGTAGTATATATTCTATACTAATAATATATTCTAATACTAATTATAATAAAGTATCTTCATTAAGAATTTTACTACAGTCACAATTCCCAAATTTTTGGGATTGCACTGATCATATCCCTATTTCATTGGAATGTGATTCATTTTCACCATACTCATTTTGAAATCCCTAAAATTAGAGAAGGTGAAATTCCACCGACTAAATCATCTAAATCGGAGAAGGTCATGTCAGGCCAATCCATCATCGAACCCATGGACTCAAATATGGTGTCTAAGTCGTCAGCAAGGCAAAAGATGAGGTTGGCGGTGATGCAAAGGTTGGGAATGGTGAGGTAGCGGGTCATGGCGTGGTGGATCTCTATCGAGGCATCACTACCCATTATTGCAGTAGATGTTGATGGTGGAACCATGGAGATTTTTTCTTAGCTATACAACTGGGTTGAATCTGGAAAGAGGATTTTTGGATTTTAGCGTGGAAGATGATAATAAAGGGAGGTTTTGATGAGATGGCCTGATACACAATAGTAGCCGCAATTGTTGTAAAGGAAATACCAAGTTGTTTATTTGTGATAGATTTCGTCATTTTTGTGACTAATCATGTTCTGCCATAAAATTTTTAAGTTTTCCAACAGAAATTCATGGTAAATATTGTCACCATGATAAGATTTTTCATAACTTTTGTACTTTTAATTTTTGAATAAAAACCATGACATATTAATTTACCATGAAATTTTGACTTACGATTCGTTATACAATTCAACACATAATTCATGGTAAATAATTTTACCATGTTTGTTAGTTGCCAAATTTTCTCAGTATATTAAACATGATAAATCAACACATAATTCAACCATGTTTTTCACGTGATTTTATGGTGCATTAATTTACCATATGTTTCATGGTTTTTAAGTTTTTTTTTTATGGGGCATAATCTGCCATGTTTTTATGGTTTTTTTTTATATGCAATCTGACTTTTATGCGCGCGTGAGAAGGGGGGGGGGGAGAGAGAGAGAGAGAGAGAGAGAGAGATTAGGGGAGAGAAATTTAGAAAGATTAGGGGAGAGAAAAATTTAAAAAAAATTAGGAGAGAAATATTAAGAAAATTAGGAGAGAGAAAGGGTGTTTTAAGGTTTATATGAATTTCAGGATGTAAACATAATGATTCAAAACAATTAGGATGGAAATATAAGCAAGTTTTTGGAACAAGATCCCTAATTAACTCTCTCTTTAGAACTTTTTAAGTACATAATTTTTTTTTTTTTTTTTACCATTCGTTAATCCTAATCTACTCTATCCTAGGGACTTGGGGAGGGGACCGTAACCATTTCGTTGGGCTATTATTTCTAGCCTAAGAGCATCTCAGAAAAATTTAGGTATCGTTAATGAAATCATAAAATACTACAGCAAATTCCTCAAACACCAAAAAAATTGAAACCACAATTCAAATTACATTTTTCTCTCTTCAAATTTAAGGACCCGTCGCTCACTCCTCGAAACTCCAAAGTTTTTATTTTATTTTTGTCATGTGGCAAGACATACTCGTCAACAAAATAATCCACCCCTTTTAACTTAAGCCCATGTAAATCAAAACAGAAAAAGAAAACATGGGGAAAATCCAATAAACCATGAAACGTATACAGTGCATCTCTCGCTGTAATATTTCATGGCTGAACCAATTGCTCAAACAAGACTGGACTTTCGGGCTGATTTTAGCATTTTTCAATAATCAATAATCAACCCCATATTCACTTGAAACAGTGTGAGAGACATACTAATGTATCACATAAGGTAACTGTGCCTCGGATTCATTACACTGGGCTTTAGACCAAGTACTCAAATATTTATGCTAAATGAGAAGGGCAGAGATTTTCTATTTCTTTCCCCAATCCTAAAATTCTCCTTTCATGGCTGCGAACCTGGAGAAATGAAACGGACTACCTACCTTTTCCTTTAATTCGCCGCATCTTTGACCGTATCAGTGATGATATCTAGATCAGCTAGCGATCCTGAAAGCAAATTTCACATCTGAAAAAAACAAGGAAACTAACCATTAGAGAATGGTAATGACGTTTTAGTGGAACATCTTCAACAAAGTTGTCGATTTCAGATGAATTGATATCATTGAAGAGAATCCATTTTCCTAATGGAAAACTAACTGATTTCAATGGAAGATTTGAAATTCGAATACCAGTGGGTGCTCTGCAACAAGGTTATCTTTGCAACTTGTCCTCAGTGCTGTCTTCCAATATGTATCTTATTCTTGAACTCGTAAATCACGACCTCACCAAAGGAACCCAACTTCGCGGAGTCCAATCCGGATGCTGGTTAAAAGTGATCGCAGGACAAAAATGACAAGCGGTTTCCAACTCTACATCATACAAACCTCGTGCACTTTTCTTCAATTAGAATGCACTTCAATAGAGCCTTTCTTTTGTTTAGACTTATAGATAGCCCCAAAATAGCGTCCCCTTTATTATGCGGTAGTTTTACGTTTGTTGTCTGTTTTGATAGCATTAGCCAAACCACATGTTAAATAGTCTGTCGGAGTGATGATATACGGGTGCAGGATTGTTACGAAAAAAGAGCAAGGAAATCACTTTTGGGGGGAAAAAGAATCTGATTTGATATCAATCTCTTTTGGGGGGAGGTTAAGATATATTGGAGGGAAATAGTTAGATTAGGCATTCCCATTCTTCTTTTCTCGTTTTTGTGGCCTGATGGGCACACAGATCATATTAACTGTGCAAAAAAGTGAACCTGAACTGCAGAGAAAGATGTGGATAGTCGTAAAGATTCAAACCGATACAGTTGCAAAAAAGAAAAAAAAAAAGAGGATGGAGAAAAAACTCACTCAGTTGGATTATATTATCGTTGAACGAAGAGCTTCTTGTTGAAGGAATCCAGAATAAGGAAATATCTGTGAACTGCCATGTGAACAGCGACACAAAGGGCTTTGCATTGACTGCTAAGCCGAATAATTGAAGTAAACCGACGTACAGTTGCGAGCTAATTCATCTTTCAGTGCTGGTAGCTGCTAGCCCCAAACCTTAACCTTACACAACAGCTTTTGCCGAGCAACTTTGATAATATCAAGGCTCAGCAGAGTCCATAAAGTGCAGAAAAACTTTCATATCAGCACAATGAAGGACACAAGGCATAAAAATACAGGAAGTAGAAAGGAGTACAAATAAAGCGACCAAGAGAAAGTACCACTCCCCAAATAAGTAACAGAAGTGCAAAATTGAGTATGCAAAAGGATGGATGGGAAATGCTTACACTATGAAGCTCTAAATTTGCCAATTTAATCTAGGAAAATTCGAAGAGCATAAGTAAAGAAGGAAGAAGTTACAATGCCAATCACAAGAAGTTACATTGTTACAATGCCAATCACATAATAAGTCCACCACAACTCGGGGCAAGAAAAAAGTAAAAAATAATAATAATAATAATAATAATTGTAGAAAATAAAGAAAGCTAGAAAAACAAATTAGAAGATACAAGCAATACAATCAAGAGCAACAGAAGCAAGGATACAAGGCGATCACATATACAACACCCAGGGGGGAAGGAGTAGAAGTAGAACACAGCACAGCAATAGATACCATCATTTGTCGCAAACAAGATCCACAAAAATGACTGTTAGCACTTGAACAACTCAACTCAATACTACTAGAAAAATTGGTTGTCAAGGCTTGAGTCCCCTTTAAAAAGATTGTCAAAGAGAGGATATCAATTCAAACCAAACTATACTAAGTCTCCGTAATGAGTAAATCCATTCTAAAGGTTGGCTCATTGCAACATTTCGTTTCGCAGAGCATTCGACAAAGTAGATCATAAAATGATGTTTGCCAAAATTGAAACAAGTGGAAATTCGCGAAAAATCTAGGCTGCAGATTCTGTATGGAGACGATGGGAGTTTCACAATGCTTACTTATCAGGAATCACAACTTTCGCTCTTGATTGTTGTAGTGGGCTGAACCCGACTGTATTTGGGCCTGCCAATATGGGGAACCGGCAGCCTAGGGTTCACAAATGACTCATTGGGCCAAAAGCCTATGGGCCAAACCGAGGGCCCACACGTCCTTTATAGCTCAACCCGTAGGCCTAAGCATCCAGATTCAGTGCTTTCAGGTTGGGCCAAAGGGACCCAACCCATAAGCTGACTCGCCAGGAAGTTGGAGATATTATGGAGTCACGCTGTGACAACGTGAGTTCGGCCACGTGTCCACCAAGCGTCATCGATGTCTCCAACCAAAACGGTTACGGGAGATGTCAGGCACTCGTGCCTTGCACGAGGGACTTGGAGAGCAAGTACAAACTGCCAATATATACCCCGGAATAAACCCAAGGGGAGGTACGCTGTTTCGGATCTGAGATCTGTTTTGTACTCTCTTCTCTCCTTCTCCAAGTGCTAACTTAAGCAACGGAATGCCCTCCAGTGACTATTGCCGGAATGACACTAAGGGTTGTCACGTTTTGTAGGTACAAGGAGCTTGAAGGAAGGAGGTCGAACCGATCAAGCCACCCACAAACCGCCACCCACAATTGTCTTGGAGATTTAACTTTGCAATCCTTGTTGGCACTGATTGGTTGAAAGTTCAAGTCGTGGTAGGTAATCTAAATAGCAGCATATCTGCATCTACAAAAGGATTTATAATTTAAAACCCACCAAAAGAAAAGGGGAGAGAGAGAGAGAGAGAGCATTTTCGTAGGCAAAACAAGTGATGGAGCCATTCAATGGCCGGAGGGGGGCATGGCCCCACCTCTTTCTCTAGTTAGCCTAGCATATGCATACAACTGAATTGGGGTAAGGATGTTAATGGTTTTCAAACATGTGATGGTGCTTTCATTCCTGACTATTCGACAGATTTAGTGGTAAATAGACAACTTTTCAATCCTGGATATTTATACAAACTGGCTCGGATATCCGGTTATCAAATAAAATAGACAGCTTAAAGAATAACTGAATAAAGAAGTCAAGTTGTCTATTTAAGACTCTCATTTCACCTAGAACTTGGAAAATAGAAGATCTCATTCATACTTTCATTTGATTTGTACTCTCTAGCACTCCTTAGATTAAAGGACTCAGAAGGATTTCAAATGGGCCAAATCCATTTTGGTTAAGGTTGATCATCAATGGAAATTGCTGAATCTTGGATTTTATAATGAGTCGAAGGTCTTATCTTTTACGAGTTCGGCCCCTCCTGTAATTAAATCATGGCTCCACCCCTGAAAACAACTAACTCAAAGACTATCACTACAGTTACAAATACAAAACCTAGCCTGTGTGATGAATGATAGTATCTGTACAAGATGCATTACATTCAATAGTTACGGACAAAAAAATGGAAAAATGTTACGACTTAGTTGATTAAGGATCCAGGCCTACAGGGTCAACTGTCATTCCATTGAACAATTTAAAGATCAAACGCTAGACTCTAAAAGCGAAAAAGTCTCAACAACCTAATTTCATCTATCTGAGAAAGAATTCCTAGTCGGATGGAGATGAGGCCTGGATAGATACAGAGGATCTCGGGACTACAGCGCGAACCAAGGTCGGGTATGCATTTCGTGTACTCAGTATATGCATGGAGGGGTACACTATACATACCCGCATAGCCGGTATGGGGAAATTGGTTCTTAAAAGTACCCATGTTTCACAGGTGGAGACCAATATTAACAGCGAGGCAAAAGAAAAATGATGTCATTGGTGTCCTACACTGATGCTAGTTGTGCAATAAGCCGGCAAATGCCTGTTTGAATTCTTTCCTTTTTCGCACTAATTATTCCTGCTCATATATGTTGATACAGGCAGCATGACTACAAACATACCTTAAGAGACAGGAAGCAAAAGGGAATCCATTGGTCAAAACAGCGGGATGCAAAACCTATGCAGATGGTGGTCAACAGCAACCAGACTCAACAGGGCCTATTTTGGCCTGTTTGAATTCTTTAGGATTCTGCAAGAAGAGGTTAAAACTTCATCATTTGGTCATAACGTACAAGAGATAAGGACTAAAAGTTGTAAAGTTGACTGTTGACATTCCACGTTTTGGACAGGTTTGCAGTCTTCACATTTCACGAGACAACAACTCAACTGGTCCAGTGATGGTTGTTGTTTAGTTGAGAGAAAGAAGCAAGATAAAAGCAAAACTATAAAATGTAAATTGCACCTGTTTTCAAAATGAAACCCTGCAATCCTGAAAGGCAAGGCTCCTTGTGCCTGAGCAGAGGATAGTTTTCTAAATTTCTAATGTGTGAACTCGTATATTTTCTGCTACTAAAACTATATCAAGTTATTATTCCTCAGCAACGAAAAAAGGTAGCTCGTTGTGGCATACACGAGTGTCCCTGGAGAGAATTGGAATCCCTTCTGTTAGGAATCAATCTCTAAGGCTTTTTTCTTATTTTATGTAGCCCTATTTCCTGTAAGGTGAAGTCCTGTAAGACGCTCTCCAGGTGGAGTTGCTATTGCCAGAAACAAACTACAACTTTTGCGACCTAAGAAAGCTTTCCCAATTTTGGAGCTTTCTGTCTTCACCGTCCTATATTTCTTTCCTTGTAGACATTTCTTTCCTTGTAGAGCTGAAGCGGTTTTCTAAAGCTTGCATACAACACATGCTCTGACACCCAAAAAAACGACAGACAACAGTTATCTTATGGAAACAGCCAGTGACCCAAAAAAAACATGAAACCCTACGTTCTAAAATCTAAACCCACTGCCATAATGCTCAAGGAACCACACACACACACAAAATATATATATGTATATGTATTCTGTCATGCAGTATTAAACCGTACCTCATTATTCTTTTGTATCATAAATGTGACTTGCATTGCCACCAGGGAAGCTAAGAGGTAAAACAAGCCCAAACCGCTATGGTGAAATAATAAGGGTAAGATGTTAAAGTGTACATAGGCTATGTAGCTTGTTTTGCCTCCAAGTAAGCTGACAAGCAATGCCAAGCATAAAACTACGATGATGTAATGAGTAGCGAGTACTAATTTATTGAAGTACGATGCAATGAGGCTAGCATCAAATGGCTCATAGGCCGCGAACATCACAGGATGAGTTTATGAGTGGATGTGTAGGATCGAAATATACCATGTGGTAAAACATATCCTGGTTAGTGGTTACCCACTATGCGGAAAAAAGAAAAGGCAAAGGAGAAAACATAAAGCAAAAGCACGTGACCAGAGATAAGATATTCTGAGGAAAAAGACAGCCACACTGTGTTGTTTAGGGAAAATAATAGATTAATACGTCACCAGAGCCCTTGAAACAAATGGCGGAAGAATAACGCAAAAGAATAAATAATCTAAAAAATCAAGATGAATAAGAAATATATCGAGAACAAATTAAAATCTATATATACGTTCGATAAAAAGGCATAGTAGTGTGGGTATCCATATTTTGCTTGCTCGTAATGAAAATTTTAATAGAATTGGCAAGTGTTCAAACAAAGCAAAACATTTATTACACTCTTTTGTAACTAACAAAAAGCACACAGAACACTATTAACCCGATCGAAACAAGATCGCCAAGAGCTAACAGCCATTACAGCTACAGCCCTGCCTGCATAACATTAGCACATCAGAAAGACGGGTTGACCCAGATAGGCGGACAAATAGAACTGAAAGAATCCTTTTCGTAGAGAGGCATCCGGCTTCCATCTTCCAAGTTGTAGATACCCATGTCTTTGCCTCCGCCTCGTTTGAAACAGTCGTATGCTTCCCAACAATCGTCGGTGTAATAGATACAATTAGCTTTAATACCCGGGAATTTAGAGGCTTGCACGGAGATAGAAGCATTGTCACCCAAGAACAAAGCAATGTCACCTAAGCTCTTTTTATCCTTCCATCCTCCACCATTGTTTAAATCCACCGCAAACAATCGAAATTGTTTTGCCCCGTAGTCAACCCTAGACTCATCGACATTATCAGGATCAAAGTTGGGGTCGTCACCGAAGTCTCCGAAGAAATCCAACTCACACCCATCTCGAACAACTATCGATAAACCCCCTTCTGATTCAACTATGTAGGGTCGCTTGACCTCAAGGAATTCACGAGGTATTCTTCCAACAACCTGTGCCTCGGTTTCATTAACGTCGCAAGCACAAATCAAGCCTCCAACATTTACCCCATAACATTTCCATTGTAATAATTTATATCATACAATGCTACTTCAGGGGTTTGAATGGTGGTCCAAGACTTGTATCCGGGTCTCCAAAAACCCAACCATCCCAGACTTCCGTATATAACCATGACTACATAATCGTTATTTCCTAATGTATCAGGACTAGAAGATAAGACTGCTTTCTGGATAAATATAAAATTATCACTCATGCCATTTTTTTTGTAATGCTTGAAAGTATTGATATGGGGAAGAGGAATTTGAACCTGAGAAAATGGATGGAGAAGGTTCATCTCCCCGTCTTCGGATACGGTTACCAACCAACCCAGAGACTCAAAACATCGTTTTCTCCTTGCTTCTGGTACCATCAATTTGCGAACCATCCCACCCTTTGTGAGACTCACGATTCGACGCTCATTCGCTTTTTCTTCGTCTCCTTCTTCTTCTGCTAGCATAAGCCATGGAGTTTGTTGCGACCCTTTGAAATTCTGCTTAATCGCAACGGATCGCCACGACCTACAAACCCCACCAAAAGCAACGAAATCTTCAAAGACAGGTATTCGTTTAGCAATCCCAACAAGTAGATCTTCCAAGAGTTCTGCCCAATTCCCCATTAATCAATCTTAGATCTGAAAATCACAAGGAGCAAATCAAAATGAAGACGACAGAAGGCAGAGGAACAAAGAGAATTGAAAAGTTATCCTTCAAATTTACATGAGCAAATTTATAAGCCCCACTCACCTACGCGACTCCAAGTCCAAATTAGTTGAGGTTTAGGAAAAGGGAAATCCCAGGTATGACTTCGATTGTACTGAGTACTTGGGATTACGGCTGTTGGTCCACATGTGTGCTTTATATTCCTCTGGAAATTTCGAAATAAAACCCCAATCTTTGATCATGTACCAATATAACCCATATGTTCAATACATTTCTCCAATAAACCCCATACACTTTCAATAGGCATTTCTCAAATAAACCCCATACACTTTCGACATTTCTTTCGAACCCATCTTTCCCACCTTCACTCAAAATATTACAAACCTACTCGAAAACATGTTCTAAATTTGATGATTGTAAATGGTGTAAAAAATTTGCCAAATTGATGTCTAGCATAGCTTACTCATACTTCGATTATGAAACAATCCCACCTTTCTTTTCTAAGAACTTTAAAATTTCCCCAAAGTACCTTTTTATTTTTGTGTCAATGTTAGTACGTTGGTAGTGTTAAATTATCTTGGTAGACTAACATTGTTCACTCGATTTGAACATGAGATCTCACACACAGACAAATAAGTGCCCACTGGCTACCGTTTAAGCTAGGCTCAGATTGTATGGCAACAATCTTATGGAGAATGAGAATATGATATGTTCATTCCGTGATTCCAACGTTTGCAAGAGACAAAAATGAGAATGTGATGTCATGCTTTTATAATTCCGACATTTTGAAGAGACATCAATAAAAAATGTAATTCCAAATGGCATATTCAGGGATCAGATTCCCGAACCTTGTGAGAATCTTATCCCTTCCTTATCCCATAAAACTCTTAGATGTCTGGCTCATTCATTAAGAAAATAAAATATTTACTTTAATAAATGTTAGTTTTGTTGGCATTTTCCGGTTTATGTCAAGCCTTTCAGAGTCTGTATTTTTGTTATTGGATTTTGGGAGTTAGAGTGCTTAGGGTTGAGTCTAGATGCTCCATTCAAGAATCCCAAGCATCGTGAAGCTCTTCCGGAAAAGTATATTCATGCATCGATCATTTGCATATAGTTTCACATATTTGACACTCATTCTTCATGGTTCATGCTTTCATTTCATACCCTAGGAGAGTGCATTGATTCTTGCATGAAAATTCACATTTTTGGTTAAGGCATTGTAGTGGCAGTAGTCAAGCGTTTCCTAGCGTCTGTTGGTGTATCTGTGTGATTGGTTTCATTGGACATGTGTCTAGATCTTGACCGTTCATGTTTTTCAAGTTGCGCTGGACTAGCGTTAGCACGCGTCAGTTGACGCTCCTGAGATTAAGTCATTTTTGTACAAGTGTACGAATCTTAACCGTCCAATCTTTGAGGAGGGCTGGATAAGCGTTGGCACGCGTCAGTTGACGCTTGCGTGTCCTCTTCTCATTGGCTGTCTTTGTGCTCACGAAATACACACATATAAAAGCCATTTTTCAGCACTTTTTTCTAGATACACTTGAGAGAAAATCAGCCCCTTTTAGAGAGAGAAAGTCCCATCATTTCTCCATCCCTTCTCTCTTTTGTGAACTTGATGTTCTTGATGATTTGAGCTTGCTCTTCTCATCTTTCTTCAATCTAGAGTTTTCCTCTCCATTGATCCACTCTAGATTGATTTTAGTTTTCAAAAACTTTCATAAAAATCCAATCTTTTTCATACATCATGTTGTGTTGCTTTGTTTCTACGTGAGCCGGTTGGACCGGTGCCAAGTTGACTCGGAGATCAAGACGGGTGTGCTTGTGGAGTCAATGGAATCAAAGAGGGGTACGGGGTACTACATCAAGAATTGGAGCTAGGTGTCACAAGAGGCTTGTTGGGTAATTCCTAGTCTTGTTAATTCTTGTAAACCTTTTGATTTATGGAATGCATAAGTAGGACTAGGTCGTGGTTTTATGCTTAGGGTGTTTAGACCCTAAGTAGTTTCCACGTATATCGTGTGTTTTGTCTCATTAATTTAATTACTCGATATTGAACTTGTTGAGTTGTTTGATTTGCCATGGTAAATGATTAAATTTGTTGAAATTGAAGTGGTTTATTTTTAAAGTGGTCGTCCTATTCACCCCCCTTTAGGACTTGTAGTGCTTTGCATAATTTCAATAAATTTTCAAAATAATTATTTTCCGCTTAAGATTACTTAATGGGGGTGGTTCCCCTCACACTTAAAAAAACACATAAAAAACACCTCGCTCTTCCGAGCCCCAATGTGATGTTTCGATCCGTTGATCTTGTTTAAATGAGTAAAATAAAAGATCTTGCAAAATTTTAGCTAAATCGGATATTTGTAAGTGTTTGATCCAAACATTTTTAAAAACACTAGTTCCTGTCACAGTTTTTGTAAAATTGTTTAGATCAAGCACTTATCGTTGTCCGATTGAGCTGAATTTTTACAGGACCTCCTATTTTACTCATTTAAACAAGATCAACGGTTCAAAAGATCACAGTAGGGCCCAGAAAAAAAATCAAGTGTTTTTTTATGTGTTTTTTTAAGTGTAAAGGGAACCGGCCCCTTAATTAATCCAAACACCAAAATAAAATTACTCCAGGTATACAATTCCTAGGCATTCGATTCCCAATAATCATATTCATATTCCTATTAAAAAAAATTCTTAAGAATTTGACTACCGGTAATCATATTCATACTCAAGATATCGGACACCCTAACACAAACACAGCCTAAAACTCTAGGTCGATTGCCTCAAAGTATGTTAATATGATTTTATTTTTACCTTTAAGAAGTATGAGTTAGAATTGCCTGCGCTAATTACCCATCAGCATGAGTTGCGCAAGGTTACCCTACACAGACTGTCTGATTCATGAAAACTAACTACGAAAGTTCGTTAATTTTTCAAGTTTAATGAACTTTTTTTTATATTGGTCATAATTTTAATTTTTTTTAAATTCTTTTGTCGACGGATAATTAATCCAAATATTTACATGTCAATTCAACAAAATTCTGAAAAGATGAAAAAAATACCGAAACCAATATTGCTCAAAAAATTGGTGGAAAGTTAGATCCATCACAGAGAGAGGCTTTGACCAGTCATAGATTACCAACTCCTAGGCAGCATTGTGTCATGTCATACGATGGATTGGAAATAAATAAAAAAAAAAAATCACGTTTACAGAGGAAAAGGACGGATACTAACTTATTTGTGATGGTCTTTCTTCCGGTATAAAAAAATCATAATCTAAAGAGGTGTTCCACTAACAAAAAAATAATATTTTTAAAAAAAAATTAAGATATGTCATTCTTTTATAATAAATAACATAAAAAATCGTGAAGAAGTAGTTTATTCAAAAAATTGCCTTAGCAGAACACCACATAAATGTTTATAAACACACAAATTCAGATATACATGAGGGGTTAACTCACACTGGACACATCAATGTGTGAATGTGTGCATATAAATCTGCTTCTATTATATCTGTATATGGAGGTCAAAGATCGAAAATTAGAACGACTAAAGCAATTATATCTATCTATACATATGTACATAGACACTATTATAAAAAAAAATACTCCCTCTATCCCAAATCATAGTCTCTTTTGGAACTGCATGTCATTTTCAACGGTTTATATCTTTTAATTTATGATAGTTTTTATGATTTTGAAATTTTGGTATAATAGAATTAATTAGAATCTATCAAACAAGATCTGTAATGCATATTTTTGAGGTTCTTATTAAAAGATATAATTCGTTCAAAATGACACGTAATCCCAAAAAGAACTATTATTTTTGGACAGAGGGAGTAGTACCCTATATTCCCACAGACTTATAAGTCTCCACTCTATTCCTCTCTTTTTTTCATTTGCATGGCGAAGAACAAATTTTATTAACCTTTAAAAATATATTACAAAGATTAATGGAGACCGAGACACAAAGAATCAAAGCCGTCACGGACCCAAAGGAAAATAATAAATGATTGACCAGAAGCCAACCAAAAGCGGATAAAAAAAAAACAAACCAAAGAGGAACAACCTACACCACAAAGGAAATCTAAGAGCCAGCAACCAACGACAAAACAGAGACCAAACGAGGAGAGACCTACGCCCAAACAAAAGCCAACCCAGCAAAAAAGGATCACATCCAATGGAAGAAGCAGATATCACTCAACAGACAAAGAGGTATGTTATATTTTGGCTATATTTCACTCTTTTGAAGCAAAGTTCTCAGATTATACATCTTCAATTTTCCTCTCCCAACTTAATTTTATTTTCAAGATTTCAAAAAAAAAAAAAAATTGCTTTATAGATCTTCATGGTATAACCCAGTACTAATCTTCTTCCCTTACACATGTTTGTTTTTTATTTTGTCTTCAGGGTTGCTGTTGTTACTGGATCCAACAAAGGAATTGGGCTAGAAATATGTAAACAATTAGCTTCTAATGGGGTGATGGTGATATTAACAGCAAGAGATGAGAATCGGGGTCTTCAAGCTGTAAAAAATCTAAGAACTTCTGGGCTATCTGATATACTTTTTCATCAGCTTGATGTGACAAACCAAGCCAGTATTGCTTCCTTGGCCGAGTTCATCAAAACTGAATTCAAGAAGCTTGACATATTGGTAATTTTAAAGGCTCGAGCAGTTTAGTTTTGCTAGTTTTTCGGATTTGTACACAAGGTGTTATACTGAGTAATAAATATCGGTGCAGGTGAATAATGCAGGAATTGGTGGAACTGTAATTGATCCAGAGGTTCGAAAAGAGATAAAAATCGGAATCGATGATGTAAGTTTCTCCGTGTTTGCAATATAATTATCAAATTAGGTGGGCAAACAAAATGATGTACTTTTCCCAATTTTGATGCCAGCTTGTAGGTAGTCCGAATTCTCAATTGAAGAAAGAAATGTTCAAGAAAGATTTTGGAGTAGCTGAAGCTTGTCTGAAAACAAATTATTATGGAGTAAAGCTCGTGACTGAAGAACTTATTCCACTTCTTCAACTGTCAGACTCTCCTAGAATAGTCAATGTCTCCTCCTCCATGGGACTAATGAAGGTACAAAAAACATTTTTATTTTTAACAGCAAAGAATAAATTTATTAATCTTTGAAAATAAATTACATAGATTAAAGGGAGCCGAGGCAAAAGTCGCCACAACGCGATAAAGCATTCCAACTATTTGACATCTTACCCCGTGACAATCATATGCCGGCCCAAATCCAAAGAGGAACAAACGGTTAATAAGATGTCAACGAAAGAAAATTAAGTACCATAACAATACAACAAAATGAGTGGCTAGCAACATAATTGTAACGACCCGAATTTTCCAATAAAGTTTCCATAAATACACTATATTTTTATACACTTCTAGGCCCTATTTTCCTCAATACATAATTACATCACCCAAATAATACAAAAAAATGTCCAGATAAAACTCCTCTAAACAAAATTCCCTCGATCAAATAATTAATCGTCAAATTCTTCAAATCAACCTCAACTAATCCGGCTCCACACCTGAAAGATAAAGATCACCGGGGAGTATACGATACAACAGAATAACAATGTTTGCACTTAAGTGGAATCAATAAACGACGATTATTAAGCCGATTTATCAATCACAAGGGAACTCATACCCGGTCCTCCTCAGTACATGGTCAGTGCCCCGCCCTCACCCGCTTCACCCAGCCGCCTATCTAGCTTTCCTGGATCAGCCAAGATATTGGCAAGGTCACTCGAGCATCGTACCAAACAGTTCTATGACACATTAGCCAAAAAAATATCATTTTTCATAACAAATATTCCACTTTCAACAAAATTCCACATAATCGAACAAATGATACGAGATATTCAAAAGGAGTACGAAATGATAGAAATAAAAAGATTTCTAAAATGGGAAGCATATCGTATACTCCCTGGTTCCCTGGGTTACCTCAAATATGTGATCGCATTCGTGAATTCCGTGTCCAAGAACAATTGAAAATTAGCTACTGACCTTTTGTCTGAAATAGGAGTAAAACCATGGGTAAATGGGTTAGTTTCCTGGTTTGTAGAAGTTTTGGTGGGAAAGCATCCACGTGGGAGGGGACAAAACAATTGGAAGGGAGGGTTTTCGGGCAGTAGGGCATGGGCTATAAATAGCTTTGGGAAAAGATTGCCTCTTCACAATTCAATGCAGTATCGACTCCTCTTTTCTCTGTCCGAAATATTTCTATCTTCTGAATTTCTTCAACAACTATTTTGACTCCTCTATCTAGTAATTAATGTGACAAAATAAAGAATCTAGAAATTAAAATAAATTAAGATCATGGAAAATACTGGATGTCATATTTAAATTATTTTAGTTAAGAAAAATGCGGGTCATTACAATGGACCTGGGGTGGCGGCTGCTGCGCAGCCTCTGCACAGCAGCTGCTGCGCACAATCGCAGTCATCCAATGCTTGGATGAATGGCCTAGATTTCAAACAACAGATACGAATTGTTCGCGCGAACAATTTGTTTTCAATCCGAACCGTTAAAAACACTTATGGACGGCTGCGATTGTGCGCAGCAGCTGCTGTGCAGAGACTACACAGCAGTAACCCCGCGTCCCATTACAATAATCACCTAGCATCAAATGCCTGTAACAATATTCCATCAACATTAGCAAAAACTAAAATGCCTTGCAATTTTTAGTTTTTTTGGCTTAGCCTTGTCTCCTTTCTTCTAACAAAAATTCATAAATTGTATTTCAGCTTATGCCCAACGAAAATGCTAAAAAGGTGCTAAATCCGAATGTTGATGGCCTCACAGTAGAGAGAATTGATGAGTTGGTTCAGGAGTTTCTTGAGGATTATAAGGAGGATTTGCTCGAAACAAAAGGATGGCCCTCCAAATTTGGTCCTTACATGGTGTCCAAGGCTGCACTCAATGGCTACACAAGGGTTACGGCGAAGAACTACCCTCATATTATCGTAAACGCAGTGTGTCCTGGTTATGTGAAAACAGACATCAACTATAATAACGGAATCTTGACTGTGGAACAAGGTGCAAAAGGGCCTGTAATGCTGGCGTTGGCTCCTGGTGGTGGACCCTCTGGCTTGTTTTATAGTCAGACGGAAATATCGACTTTTTAAATGAAGGAATGTAATTGTGCTTGGGAGGTTCAAATATTCGCTTTTATGTATCCATGAATAAGTTAGTGCAAAGAATAAAATTTGTAACTTCTCATGCATCTATGAATTATGTTGAAATACATACATATTTTGAAGTAAAAAATATATATAATTTCGTGTTTTTTTTTCTTCCCTTTTTTAATAGTTTTTGGGCACTTCTCAGAAAATCTAATTGAACTATTTTGATTGGTGCAAAGAACATTAGCAAGATTAGCGAGGATGGTGCACATTTGCGAAAACGATCAATAATAGGGAACAAAGAAGTACATATTCGCGCTCGTCGAAGTAAATCTTCTCAGTCACACGATCACTCGAAAAGTTAGACCCTTTTTTGGCTCCATATACCAAACAATATCAAGCCAGTTGTCTAATCGTACCTGTCCATAGCACAAATTTGTTGACGAATTTTTACAGAGAAGAATCTTTCACAAAGTCAACAACAGAAAGTCTAGGGCATATACTCAACCACATACTGGGGCCACACTGGGGGCCTCGCGCGACCTACTGGCGTCCCCACACGAAACATCGAGCTTCAAATCAGAGCTTTTAATATTTTTCTAATGATCCCCTGGAAAAAACCACTAATCGGATACCCGCAAAAGCTCAATTGATTCATTAAAGTTTCAATCAAATCGAACTGACCAAAACTTTACTCCTCCGTCCCTTTTTAAATGTTAAGTAATTTCAAATCCAACTTATTAAAAAAATCATCATTACACCTTTCACATCAACTTTTCCTCTACTTTACACTTTTCACATCAACTTTTACATCTACTTTCCAAAATTGTCCTTCACTTTTACCCATTAACTTTTTACCCACTTACTTTTCAAAAGGGCAAAATGATAATTGTACAAACTTTTACCCATTAACTTTTCAAACCACACACTTATTTAGGACAAATTTAAAATGGAAAGTTAAACACTTAAAAAGGGACGGAGGAAAGAACAAACTTATCAAGATTTCCGATATCTAATCGAAATGATTTTTTTATAAAAAAAAAACTTAATAATATATTTTAAACAATTGAATGCTTTCATTATTCGACGTGACCTACTTCGAGGTCCCACACGAGTGGGTGTGGTCGGTATATATGTGACCGAATGGGTGTGGGGGTAGAAGGACTCAAGTGAACAATTAGTTGTTGAGATGCACGACCGAGATGCGACTGCTTTCTGTAATCGGTAGCCTGACACAGCAAAAGGCGGGTCCCTAGACCCGAATTATAATGTACACCATTTCTTTGGGGAAGAAAGCTAAGCTAATCAAAAGAATAGATACTGAAAAGTTTTGGAAGAGGGTTAATGAATCAACTAATCCTGAAGCCAACGTATCTAATTGTATGAAAAAGTTGTTATCTTGCCGCTTAATTTTCTAATTTTCTTGTCTCGTGTATTTAAATTTTCGGAGATTTCATGGACTAGACGGTCTAGTTTTGCCTTTTTATGACCCTTTTCCGGGTCCCTTTTGATGATCCGATATTGATAGGGTCATTCACGTTGATGGAATCTATCTGAAATGATTTACAAACGCATTCATCTCTAAAGAAAAACAGAAACCGTAATGTGATTTTTGACATGAAAAATGTTCTGGACAAGTTATAGCCTACAAACAGTTTTGAATCATTTTAGGGCCACAAACGAACAATACTAGACCCTCCAGTTATCTCGAGAGGATCCATTCTCAAAATACATTAAAAAACGGCATGTATAAAGGGAACACCACAACAAGCTTACAAGCTAAAAGATTCATTCAAATCCTCTCCCCATTTTTTGTCCTTTTATGTGGTGGGAAACGAGGACCATGTAGGGCGCTCCCCTGTGGAACACATCAGAATTGTCCGAAAATGTTTTGGATAGTCCAGATTTAAACAAAACTCTTTCAGGGAAGAGACTCTTCCAGGGAAAAAGAGTTTTATTTAAATACGAACCGTTGATTACGGAATTGGATGGTCTGGATGTGCCCTACAGAACCGGCTTATAGACCCTGGTTTCTATGTAGTGTGGAGGTTTCAAGGAGAGAAAAGATGGGGAGACTATCTGAATCCACCTCCACATAATTGTTTCATAAAGTTAGTTCCAAAGAGAATTCTTTTCCATTGGGCCTTGTTGAAAAACTTCCCAAACCCGACTTCTCGGGCTGGGCTCGAGGTGCAATCCAGTGAAAATGCAGCCTTAACGCAGGCGGCCCATCACAACAAAACAGTAGTCTACTCCAGTCCAAGATGATAATTGACACAAACCAAGCCCAGTGGCATCAATTAATTACAAGGAGGGACGGAGGGTAAGAGGGAGGAAGGTGGCATGTGCCACCTCTGGATTCAAAAAATATATTTTTTTTGTATTACAAAAACAATGTTATTCTTCAAACGCATATATTATTTGTGGTATTAAACATATTGATGGATGAAAATGTGTAATTTTTTAGTGTTAGGTATGTTGATGAATGATTAACATATGAAATGGGTAGCCTTTTGTGTACTTGAAATAATTAATCTTAGAAAAAGGGTAGTGTTAATGGCAAAACTATTTTTTATTGTGTCAAAACTCAAGTGCGTGAAATGCTTGTACTCATGTGTAAAGTACGAGCTCTTTTTTTTTTTTTTTTGATAATCAAAAATTTTATTAACCTTTAAAACAAAGATCAATAGGAACAAGGATACGAGCATCAAGAACCTAACAAAGTCAACAAGTAACATTGCTAAGTAAAATCCTATGCCTAATCCGAGACCCAACCATGGTTGGCAAGATACCAATCAAGGAAACCCCTGGGGCAAAGCCCACAAAAATGGGTCAAGCCCAAACAAACCCTAAACATCAATCGAGTCTTTCCTCGCCGTCATCTCCATCCACCATCCGCTGTCGTAATCAACCACGGCCATCGGAAAGGGAAACGAAACGCGAACGACTCGTCTGCCTCACCAATAAAAGGCCCACCCAATCATCCCATTAGCTTCACCCATCATCAATCATCACGACTGGCCAAAGCCCACGCCACCGCCGAACCATACTTTGCATCGAAAAAAGCCATCCACCATCCACGCAGCCCATACCAGCGAAACCCACCTCGCCACAACCACCGACCACTCCACCGACGCGTTGCCATAAGCCCAGCCACAGCCACGAGGACAAGAGCCACAATAGCCGACACCAGGAAAATGGGAACACCGCCCCACCACAAGCCGTTAGGCCAAGAACCGAAAACATCCAGCAATGAATCCGGCGTGGCACCGGTCCGACGAGCCGTTAGGCGAAAAAGGGAGCGCATCTAGCAATGCAGTCCAACATCGGGAAACCGGAAAGGGGAGAGAAAGAGAGATGGAACTCGGAGAGGTGAGCAGAGGAGGGGATGACGGGCAAGCACCCCGAACCAAAAAACGCCCACTGTTTTGACACAATAAAAAATACGAGCTCTTTATGTATTGAAGTTTTGACACAATCAAAAATAGTTTTGGCATTATCACTGCCTTAGAAAAACTTGTACTTTTTTTAAACTTCACTCCATTCGTCCATAATGATAGTCCACTACAAAAAAAAAAAAAAAAAAAACCTCTAATTTTTAGATATAAAAATAAAGCACTTAATTAGGTGCATAATTTTATAAATTTCTTAACACAAATTAACAAAATAATTGAAATTTTTATTCAAAAGTTGCACGTCAGTTTATAATAGATCATCTTGGTGGGATGAAGAGATGAAAATTATTGATTTTGGGTGCCACCTCCGAGTTAAAATCCTTGGTAGGTCCCTGTTAAAATGATACTCCCTCCGTCCCTTTTTAAATGTGTTACTTCGTAAATCCAACTTATTAAAAAAACATCATCATTACACCTTTCACATCAACTTTTTCCTCCACTTTACACTTTTCACATCAACTTTTACATCTACTTTCCAAAATTGTCCTTCACTTTTACCCATTAACTTTTTACCCACTTACTTTTCAAAAGGGCAAAATGATAATTGTACAAACTTTTACCCATTAACTTTTCAAACCACACACTTATTTAGGGACAGCCCAAAATGGAAAGTTACACACTTAAAAAGGGACGGAGTGAGTAGTAAAAGTTTAAGTCTGATATGGTCAAACCGACTCAAAACACAAGCAAATTGATAAGAATGAATTAATGAAAAATTATACTGATGTTTCGATGATGTCGTAGGTGGTGATGTGTCTATTTCTTTTTAGAAAAGTAATCCATGCGACCTTATGTCACAGCATGCGTATTATTTTTTTTACAGGTGCTCACGGTCCGGATTGGTTCAGATTGAAATAAATCGAATCCTAATCCGCGAGTCACGATTTGTTGAAATTAAAATCCATGTCCGATCCAGAAGTCTCACAGTTCGGTTCGGCTCCAATCCAATCCATATGTTATGGATCGGTTCCGGATTTGTCAATGAATTTTCAACTTATTCTAAAAAAACAATTTAAGACCAAATTAAAACACGTGAATTGAAGCCAAATTTATGTCCAAATTCAACATTGAAAACAAACATTTCAGTAGTAATATAGTGGGCAATAAAGGCAGTTCATTATTCCAATCTCTAGCAGTAGGAGCCCCATATGAAGTTCAAGGAGGAAAACACTCTTTGAGGAACTAAATTCCCTCACTCACCACACAAGTCTTGAATCTCATTCTCTTTATCTATACATATTTATTTATTTTTTAAAAATAATTATATATAATAAAAATTTCACCGTCCGATTCGGTTAATCCACGGTTTCAAAATCAAAATTCGTGTCCGGACCGCAAGTCAAGGTTTTTTATTTTCTAAATCCGTGTTTAGACCATTAATCCAAGGTTAAAATCCAAAACGTGCGGATCAGTTCAATTTGTACCGATTCACGGTTCACTGGTTTTGAACCTCCTTTTTTCTTTTCTTTTTTTTTGTAGAAAATAATCCATGTGACCTTATGTCACCGCATAGTTAATCAAAAGTACTATATATATATCCTTGTATATCAACAGCTGAAAATCAGAAGTAGCCTTGTGATCCAAACTACTACTAATTACTCTGCACACAATCATCAAAATCCAATGGAAGAAGCAGGGATCGCTCAGCTGAAAACTAGGTAAGTTATGGAGTATGACACTATTATTGACTCTTTTGAATCGAAATCTCGAGATTATAAATCAGCACTGTTACTTACACAGAAATGTTACTCATAAATTATCCAGAAAGTGGAAATGAGTGGCTCGATTCCCACTTGAAAGTGAATCTGAGCCACTCATTCCCACTTTCTAGATAATTTCTGGGTACTATTTCTTGGTAGTTACCATTTCTGATTATAAATAGATGGGACTTTGTCGGAATTAAATAGCTCCATGTAGTCGTTCATCTCACGCTCCACGATAGTCACTCGTGTCACCTGTGTATAGAATTAGGCTCAATATTTCCTCCATCTCAATTTCATTATGTACTTGTTATCTAAAAGGAATAGCCTATATTGCTTACCTGTTTCTTTTTAGATGATTTTGAAAATTTTGTCCGAAACAATGTATTGATATCTTTTTATTGATGAAAAGAAAATTAAAATCGAATTTGAAAAATAAAAAAGAAGTATTAACTCGATTATAAGACTCTTGCTCTTCTTCACTTATTTTGTCTTCAGGGTTGCTGTCGTAACCGGGTCCAACAAAGGAATTGGGTTAGAGATATGTAAACAATTAGCTTCTAATGGAGTAATCGTGATATTAACTGCAAGAAATGAGAATCAAGGTCTTGAAGCTGTGCAAAATCTTAAAGCGTGTGGACTATCCAATATACTTTTTCATCAGCTTGATGTGACGAACCAAATCAGCATTGCTTCCTTGGCTGAGTTCATCAAAACCGAATTCAAGAAGCTTGACATACTGGTAATTTTAAAGTAGGATTTTTTGTTTTTTTTTTTTTTTGGGTTGTATTTCTTTGGCCTTGTCGACGTGGTATATTTAAGAAACAGAATAATCGAGAAATACTAGTGCAGGTGAATAACGCAGGAATTACTGGAATCGTAATTGATCCAGAGGTTCGAAGGGGGCTAACACTGGGGATCGATGATGTAAGTTTCTCCATTTAAACAATATTATGTTTTCTTGTTTAACATACATGGCACAAATAATACTATCCTTTATGTTGTTAATCAATATGGATTTGAAAATGTGGGGGGCACAAAATAATTTATGATTCCCAATCTTGATGACAGATTGTAGGTCCAAATGCCAAAAACCTGAGAGAAATTTATGACCAAACTCCTGAATTGGCTGAATCTTGTCTGAGAACAAACTATTATGGAGTAAAGCTTGTCACTGAAGAGCTTATTCCACTTCTTCAACTATCAGACTCTCCTAGAATAGTCAATGTTTCCTCCACCCTCGGACAACTAAAGGTACGAAAAACTTCATTAATGATACGTATCCAAAAAAGTTGCACAGAATTTACCCAGAAAACAACAATGAGTGATTGAGATTTTCAGGAAACTTCATTGCTGTTTTCTGGGTAAATTATGTGCGACTTTTCTGGATAGCATTGCTGAAAAAACATACCAAAGACAAAACAAAAAAAAAAATCAAATTGACAGGGGCCTTAAGGCCCTTAACTGGTACGAAAAACTTCATTAATGATACGTATCCAGAAAAGTTGCACAGAATTTACCCAGAAAACAGCAATGAGTGATTGAGATTTTCAGGAAACTTCGTTGTTGTTTTCTGGGTAAATTATGTGCGACTTTTCTGGATAGCATTGCTGGAAAAACATACCAAAGACAAAAAAAAAAAAAAAATCAAATTGACAGGGGCCTTAACGCCCTTAACTGGTTCTTTTCTAACTATGTTTCATCAAATTGTATTTCAGCCAATTTCAAACGAAAAGGCTAAGGAGCTAAGTGATATTAAAAGCCTTACAGTAGAGAAAGTGGATGAGTTGGTTGAGGAATTTGTCAAGGATTTGAAGGAGGATTTGCTGGAAACCAAAGGATGGCCCCCCAATTTTTCTGCTTACATAGTGTCCAAGGCTGCACTCAATGGCTACACAAGGGTTTTGGCAAAGAATTATCCCAACATGGCCATAAATGCCGTGAGTCCTGGTTTTGTGAAAACAGACCTAAATCATAACAGTGGGATCTTGACTGTAGAACAAGGTGCGAAAGGTCCCGTAATGCTGGCTCTGATGCCGGAACGGAGGCCCTCTGGCTTGTTCTATGATCAGATGGAAGTATCAACTTTTTGAATAAAGGAATGTAATAGCAAGAGTTTATAAGTTCATCACCTCATTTAATGTATCCATATATGTAATAGAGTTTCTAAGTTTCTTTTTTGTTAGGTTATGTTGTTTAATGTAATAGAGTTTATAAGGAACTTCATCAACTCATTTTATGCATCCATGAAATAGAGTCTCTAATTTTTCTTTTTGTTAGGTTATGTTCTTTCTTGTACTTTTTGCTTTTCAAAAAAAGAAAAAGAAAAGGTCTTTCTTGTACAAGAAAATTGGGAGATTTCATAGACTAGGTGGTCCGGTTTGCCTCTTTTTGGACCCTTTTCCGGATCCTCTTTGATGATCCAAAATTGATCACGTTTTGAAGGGTCAGGCATGTTGATCAGATACTAGTTGAAAATTTTATTTTCTTTTAAAACGGAGATCATAATGTGATGTTTGGCATGAAAACTGTTCTCTACTAACTATAAAGAATAAACAATTTGAATCATTGAAGCGGGCCCTGAAAAGGGTTCCCAGACGGACAAAACTGGACCATCGAGTTCTGCTGGAGAGGAGTCAATCTCAAAATATTTCTGTCGAGAGGCGGAGGGATGTGAGGACAAGAGTGGTCAGCTCACCACCCTGACCCTCATTTTTCAACAGGGGATTACTACTAATTTGCAACAAAAATTTGCTATTGACCACTCTTCAAATTATTATTTGCCCCAAGTCTATTTTAGATGTTGGTCGTTAGTAGTGGCAATAGGCTTTCTTCCACTTTGAAATCCCCTATTGTAATCTAGTGAAAGAACAATAAGAAACTCAGCAAGACAATAGATTGTGAAGAGTAGGTTTTGAAACCGAAAGTTTGATCAATGGATGCCAGATAGTTTGGTTGTGTATATAGAGAAAGATATTGTAAAAAGCATTACAAATGAGGCTATTATGCACCATCTTCAAAATATGAAAAGTCGTACGGGACTTGTAAATGAAATGTACGTTTATTTATCAATAGACATCTACTTTTTGATCCACTTGATAATTTAATTATTTCTTTCGATTAACAAATTGGAATAGCGAATTGCGTATAGTTTTAATTTTTGACCACCCAAAAGAAAAATTCTGGCTCTGCCCTTGTTTCTGTCCATTCCCAAGTTACATCGTAGATTAACATTCACCAAGGGCGTGTAAGGGAACACCACCAATCTTAGAGGTTTAAAAGGTTTATTTCTCCTCAAGCTGCAGTAAGTAAATGTTCAAATATCAAATTTATTCTAATTCCCATATTTGTAAAGGTTTGAGCTCAAAAACCTAAATAATTGAGGGAAAAAACACAATGAAGTAGTGTAAATGTAAGAGCCCAGTCTATTAATTTGTGGCCACCTTGATCGAAACAACTGCTGGTTCTAGTATAAACGCCGCAAATTCAAATAATAACCGTCTTATTTCAGGAGCTTTTCGATCATGGAGCTCTGTTCTTTTAATCTCTGGTAACTCACAAGAAATTTGCAAAATCCTAAATTTTTTTTATTACGGGCTGTGTGAAATCGAGCGGCATAAGAGTTTTGACCCTTCGTATATAAATTTTTTTTTAAAAAAAAAAAAAACAAACCCCCAATTTATTTTTTATTTTGTGTTGGCCCATATGCGAAATATGGTATCGAACCGAATTGTACGATTTGAATCGTGAGTCGTGTTGGGTTGTTCAAAGAGGATTGTGGGCAATTTTTGGGTGGGTGTTCATTTATTTTTGGTGGGTGTTCATTTAGCATGGATTGGACTATACAAAAAAAAAAAATTTTTTATCAGATTATAATTTTACATATATTTTTTTCCTCCCTTTATTCCACCCCACCTGGGCTATAGCCCACCTTAACCTCTACTAGGTTCCCCCCTTGTTTTGGATTTACTCCAAGACTCCGAATTTCCAAAATCGTTGGTCTCTCAAAATTCCAAGCCTGAATTCAATGGAACTATGGGTGAGTTTCTCGTTTGCTAAGTTTTTAGCAATTTAGCACCCCTAACTCCTATTTATTAAAAGCACCAAAGTGATTTTAGCAGGTTGATTTTAACAGAAGAAGTGTGTAAGAGAAAATTGGCTTTTAACGACTTAGAGGGTGTTTGGGAGCCCACTTTTCAGCTTTTCATTTTTAAGTTTTTGGCTTTTTGATTTTTTGGATTATGACCAGAATGACTTTTGAATTTGGGATTAGTGTTTGGGAGAAATGTGCAGAATGCATTTTGGGAGAGAGAGATGAGAGAAATCCATAAGTAGAAGTTGAAAAGGAGGTATGAACCTCTTTTTGCTTTCTGCTCTTTATCCCGAAAAATGGAGAAACAGTTTTTGGGAAAACTCTTTCTCCCCTTGGCTGCCAAACACCCATAAACCAAAAAAGAGAAACCAAAAAATCAAAAAAGAGGCTCCCAAACGGACCCTTAACTTTTAGCTAATTGGACACAAATTGACTTTTAGCAACTGAGTGCTTAACCCCAAGCGTAGGGCTACGTAGTCGATTACAAGTATATACTCGGAAAGTCCGAGGTCGAACCATAGAGAACAGTTTTATGGAGTGAAGTGGTCTATCGATCTAAACAATGTTTTTTCAGCTGTAGGTAGCCAACCCTTTTGTTTCTTGATTTTTGGTAATTTTAAAAACTAGGATTTCCAACTTTAGACTAAAAATATGGATTTGCTTGAAATTAAATTAAGAAGGCTCGGGCCAAGGTTCACATCACCTATAACCTAAATAGATCCATGATTCTCACAATTTAGCACGATCGAGCCACACGGTATTTGTGCGCTCTCTCGGAAGATGATTCAATAAAATTCTATTTTTTTCTTTCCGGTGTTTGGTTTAATCAAGGCTCGATCGAAAATTTGTTGAACCCTCAAAATGACATCGATTTAAGTATTATGCGTGCCAATTTCATTGTCGACGCAAAATCAAAAACTTAACAACCTTGAGTTTTAAATCAATAGCTACGAGCCCGGATTAAACACAAACAAACTTTGTTAGCACAGGTGTGAGAATCACGAATCCACTTAGGTCATTTGGGTGGTGATCACCCTAGGCCGAGTCTATGACTACTCCTCCATTGACGAAGAACTCGCCAAGGAAAAGCTAAAAATTACACTAAACATTACGGCTTATTAAAGTGATTAAAAAGATCGGTCTTAAGAGTGCACCGATGAGATGTGTACAGGAGGGTAGACCAAAGGTGTCCTCCTTTCAATCTCAAAGGAATCCACAAGTAAGACTAATCTTAGATTCGAGTTTGGTGTGAGAAACAGCCGAGTAGTTTGCGCATACTCACAACCAAATTTCAATCTTTTGATTAAGCGAAATTACACTAAGAATTAAATTAAACTGGAAATATAAGATTGAAATTGGAACTAAATTTAAAGAGCTTCAAACAACAATTATTTTAACTTAATACAAGCTTAAATTAACAATACACTGGGGAATGGAAGAGCTGAATAAAGAAGCTCTCGGCTTCTTGGCTGGTAAGTGAAACAGAAAGAGAAAGACATAAACAATAAGAAAAAGAGAGAGAGAGGCTACTAATTTTGCTACCCGAAATATATGCATGTTCTCTCTGACTTCCCCCCACATGCCCTTAAATAGGCAAAAAGAAACAATAAAGAAAGGGAAAAGTAGAAAAAAATTGAAAGGAAAGTCCTCACTAGTCGTGGCTTCCTGCACTGACTTGGTTCGCTACGCTCTCGACTGATGTTCAAAACGGTGTCCGATTCGAGCGCCGAAACAGTCAAATTTCTTATTTTAATTCCGGAAATAAAATGGTATAAATCTTGTAATTTTTGTGCTTGGCATGTGTTTCGTGGGGCAAAATCTGATATCATCCGGACTCTGTGATATTTGTCCCCATTTATGGGTTTCCAGCCGCCCACCCACTTCCTGACTTTCTTTTCCTCATTTGCTTTTTTTTCTTCATGAAGTTATTGCCAAGGTTAGTTGGAAAATTATCCAGTGTTGCGCGTCACACCTCCACGCAGCATTAAATGCACCATTTTTATCTCGTTTTCTCCTGAAACACTCAAAACAAACCTTACGTGCAATATCTTATAAAAATTAATAATAAACATAATAATAAGATCAAACTTGAGGACTTAAGCCCACTAATATTTACATATTTGTGTGCTTATCAGTAAAAGTTGGTGTGAAAAGTGTAAAGTGGATGAAAAAGTTGATGTAAAAGATATAATGATGATGTTTCTTTAATAAGTTGAATTTACGAAGTAACACACTTAAAAATGGTTGGAAGGAGTATACCTTTTCTATGCAGGCCTAACCCATTTTCATGTTTCCGCACCAAATTTCGATGATCCGAATCTTTGAATGTTTTTAAAATGTGTTTTTAAGGGGCTTTCGCGGGAAAGCTTGAAAAAATAAATATTTGGAAGGACTTGATCCGAGCAATTTTAGATAAAATTGTAAATATACAGTTTTTATCCAAAACTGTTCGGATCAAGCCCTTCCGGGTATTATTATTATGATTATTATTTTATTTTTTTTAAAAGATTTTTTGCATAGGCCCTTAAAAATACGTTTTAAAAACATTGAGATGTTTGGATCGTCAAAATTACCTCGGAAATAGTGATATCCGCATGCTAAGTTAAATAAGGTTCCTTTATTGGAAGATCCTTGTGCAATTATATGTAGGAATTTGGGTTTGCAATTGATTTCTAAAATTTTTTTTTTAAAAAAAAGTAGACTTCCAAAAAGATTCCATCCCCATCTCTCATCTCTCCAATCATTAATCATTTTTCTCTCTCTACTCATATCCTTCCATCCAATCATTATTTTCATTTTTCTCTCTATCTCTCTCCAATCATTACACATCTCTCTAATTATTACTTTTTCCAAAAACTCATCCAAACACTATCTCAAAAAATTTCTCAAAAAATTTCTTCTCAAAACTCTAAACCAAACACAGTGAGTGTGTTTTGGACTAGTCGCAAAGCGATGTAGTTTTGGTTTATTTTAATGAACGAGCTATCTTAATTGTTTATTAGCTAAAAGGTCTAGGTGTCAAGTTTAGAGCGTCACCGTGAAGATACAAACGCAAGATTCTCGGACAGGGTCTCGGGGTGCAATCCGGTGGCAGCCTTATAACGCAGGAGGCCCAGCCGCCCAGCACAACAAAATCATAGTCTAGTCCAGCAATTCTAGACTATATCCGGCCCCGGAGGCCCTATATAGAGCGTAGTCCCAATTTGGGACGCTCGCCACTTTTGTCCGATTTGGACGAATTTAGCCCTCGATTGGAAATTGGGCTGTTGGTATTTTCGTGGTTTTGGCTGATTTCGTTGTCCTCAATGGTCTTTTTCCATTTGCTAATACCCCTTCCAAACTTTTTCGATATTTCCCTCCGTGTCCCTTGTCATTTTTTTACGCGAGATAGAGACACAGCTTGCAGGCGATAGAGAGAGAGAGAAAGTGGCGATCGAAGCCTGTTCGAAGCTCGCCATCGATGGGCTGGAGCTTCGCGTACGGCGGTTGTGTAAGTCGGATCTTCTCGTTCCTTGTCTTTCTTCTTCCAGTCTGATTAGGGTTTCATTGTTTGGAGCTTCCCGTTTGTCGCGTTCTCAGTTTTGGTTTCTTCCGGTCTGATTAGGGTCTGTTTTTGACAATTGGCAAATTACTTTTTATGGGTTTTGTGACCGTACGGGTCTCTCATCCACTTACGACTTTCCTTTCTGCCCTAACCTTTTCTGTTGCTAAGATAAGAAGAAGGTAGCAGCTTCTAATCGGAGACAAAGTAACCCCACAGCGACGCCCGTCAAACACCACGCCCCTGCTACTACACGTGATTCCCATCGGTATGTTTAGAGAAGCTATTTTTCTTTCTTGTTCTCTCACCAGCCGTATGCATTTGTATGCGTTCAATCCATATTGCTATCTATCGAATTTATGCTATTGCATGTTCTTGGAAAACCCCGCCGAATGGGTTCTATTTGTAGTGGAGCATGAGAATTCTTTATGAATTTTTTACTCTAGTGGCTTTGTTGTTGAGATTGAAGAACCCACTTAGAAATTATAAAAAGGCAAAATGTCAAACACTTTGTGGGCTAGGGTACAAAAGAGATCTTTCTTTTATCGGCTGGTATAAAAGAAATCAATGTTTGTGAAACATGAAATAAATCATCGAATAAACTATAATCAAGATCCACCTAGCACCATGGAGGAATTTCATAACAAAAGAAAGGGTTATGGGTTCTAGCCAAATCACTCATTTTGATTGAGTAATTTGGAGAGAAATAGGGAGAAAAGTACAAAAATGAAAATTTTCGATTGACTTTTACCCTTTCTCGTGAGATTGGGTGAGTAAAGGGCTCCCCTCTCTTATGTCACCATTTCTTACCATCAAAAGGGCCATAAAAGAAGAAAAGCATTTTTTTTTATGAAAAGAAACGACAAGCCTTTTTTTTTTTAATTATCAGAAGAAACAAAACTATAAGCTAGACAGAGTTTCTGTTCTGCATATAGACAAAACCTTGGGTGAAGTCTATACTATTAGACTCAAACAAGAGGGAAACTATGTATCTGCACATTCTCTCCAATATGAGGATATGGTATTCTGTTTTTTGGGGTAATATGAAGAGTTTTGTCATCCCAATTCATTGATGGCCTTCTATGTTATGAAGGTTGATACATTTTCAAATGTGGAGTTTTAACAAAGTGTTTGTGTTTAGTCCATGACTCCTTGGATTTGAATGAATACCAGTTAAAGGAATAAAAAGACAGGAGGGAGGGGAGAGAGAGAGTGTGTGTCATTGTGTTCTACTTGGATATGGAGTAAAAAGTTTTGGGCTTATTTCATAGTTTACCATTTTTTATGTTTCTTCCTATCTTTCCTCCTTCCAATATGTGAGTCATGTTGAATGATAGTGGTAGAACTGGTTATGGTATTCAACAGTAGTATAGAACTTTGGGGTAGAGATATATGAAAATTTGGGTTTAGGGACATATATGTATCCATCTCCTCATCATTTAGGGATGTATGAAAATGTGAAGTAAAAATTTGGTTAAAGTTGGTTTCAATTGCCCGACTTTTATGATTTTCGAAGAGAGGTGTAGTGTTGGAATGAAAATGGAGTTCCATTATGTTTTATTTCATTGGATCTTGTTATGTGTAAATCAGGTGCAACACACAAGGTAGTGAATCTGCATGTACAACTTACTGGATAAATTATTATGTGAAACGTATGTTTGCCTCACAGCATGGTGTTTATGTAATCAACTAGCATTTTCACTAGACAAAAATCTAACTTTGGGGTATCAATCTAAGTGTGTGAAGGCAGATATGACAAAGAGAAAGGCCAGCAAGCGCCCTTGCACCATGGCTGAGGCACTTGAGATAAGTTTATCTGAGGCAGAACAAGCTCCATCACTAGGACCATTGGAGGAGTCTCACACATCTCATGTAACACTACCGTCTGAAGCAACAATCGTATCCCAGGCTCCACAGTCTCAGTCAAGACAGCCAACACAACCGTCCTCAAATGATTTGGGTACGTGGTATTATTTTGAAAATGGAAAGATATGAATCTTTGTTTTTAATTTATTGCCATTATTCTTGCTGCAATTGTAACTTGTATGATATTTGTTGTTGTTCGACTTTCTTTGGGGTTCTAATGATGAGGGGTGAAAAATCCACACTTTGGCTGGGATAAAGTGACCAAACCTATCGACCTTCTTGCGAGTTATCATAGTCTTTGTTTTTAATGTAGTGTGAGGATCAGTCTGAGCTACATACCTATAGCTATAACTGTAACTGTATTTATGACAGTTTAGTTTGTGTTCTATCAGGTGCATATTTCATTTGTTACCGCCAAGCTTAAGCTTAGTAGTTGTGTAGACAGGAAAAAAAAGCATCGTGAAATAAAGTTCTCGCAGGGGGCGTGGCCTTCCCACTTTTAATTAAAAGGAAACAGCCTCTCTGCCGGTCAGCCTAAAAATGTAATGGCTAGCTAAGATAAGATCACTTCAAGCTATTCAAATAGATCCAGTGCAGTGTGTTTAAATTTGGTGTTTTGCGTCTTCAGAATCTCATTTTCTGGCCTGCAGTGACTTTTAGTTTCTAAGCTACGTGTTAATGGTAGTCATTGTTTGGTTTATGAGATGAAACTTGTTTTGACATACCAGCATAGAGATTTTTATACCTTTGAACCCTAACCTGACCTAAATTAGATTGTCAGGGCCTAGCTTAATTGGAACGCAGATTGTCTCAATATGACGAACTGGAGTTCCATGTGTTCCATACCCTAGGTTGTGGTACGATACGGGGTTCCTTACCCTTTGCTTATGCCAAGTGATAAACTGATAGTGGATTTATAGACCCACTATTATTACATATATCTCCATCTTAGAAGAAGTAGCTTGCAAATATATATATATCAAGTTGGATTTGAATGATATTGCTGAATGTGTTCAAGTGTGGGCACTGCACATGCTTCTCTGTTTTACGTATCATTCAATCAAGGGTTATGAATAGATAAACTATGAGGTTTAATACTTATGAGAACAATCTGTCTCTCTGGTAGTAGTCAGATGCCACATAGAAAGACACATATGATCTCACATATTTCGGTATGTGTGTATATATAAACTCCAGATTCCAGAATATATCTCTCATATGGAGTAGATAGGTATCTCAAGGAAGGTATGCATCGAGTGAATTAGGGGGGCCACCATCATAACAATATAGCAACACAGTCCATAATCTATGTGACTACGCACGTACCAACACAATACCTGTTCTTGGGTTATACTTGGACTAGCAGTAGTAACTCCAAGCATCAATGTCAATCCTAAAAGGTAAATCCTTAAGAATCTGATTTCAAATTTGTGGCTAGCAAAGTGATTAATATTGAATGAATCAGTAGTTGTATGCTAGAGTAATCAGCATTTATATGGATATACTTAGGTACTGCTATATTTTTCTTTCCCCTCTCTTTCCTTATTTATGTTTAGCTAGTTGTTAATGAAAATGTAGATATTAAAAAAATATACTTGTTATTGTAGGATGGACAGAAAGTAATCTTGCTGAGTTACACTATTTCAAAGTACGATGTGGCAGAGGGAATTGTTATTATTAAGGACCCGTTGGTAAAAGTAGACGGAAGCCATTGGGTTCTGATTTTTGGAAAGTGTTAGTTAAAAAAGCTAAAAGGCCTGCTGCTTCTTTGGAAAGACCACGCAAAAAAATCCGCACAGTTGCAGATGCTGTTGGTTGCTTTGTTGTTTGGCGGTCTTGTGATGTATGTATAAAATCTTTTTCTTTCATGTGATTGGAAATGTCTAATAAGTACATATCAATGCCTTATTCTTGTATATCTTCTTTTTCAGGCATTTGTCGAGGGCGAAAGCGAGTGTTGATTGAGAAGCTGCTGCAACATTGTTTTTGATGCAAAGAAGCTGCAATATTTTGGATTCCATTTATTTTGAACGGATGTATGTATTAAACTAAAACCAAGGTTTCTACTTTGTTTGATGTACTATTGGTGTGGTCTACTTTTGCTTTTATTTCCTATAAACATGTTATTCGAACAATTTTATCTGGATCTCTCATCTTGGGACTGAATCCACTTATTCGAAGTTAGTTTTTGAATGAAGAAAGTTTCTGTAGTAGAATATCCCTTGGATGTATTGTTGTTTTCTATACCCACAAAACTACATTTGCAGGTTAGAATAGTACGGATAATTTGAGGAAAAAAACTGAGCCAGCACAATTGGTTTCAGGTTGTTTGGATGTTTCTTTTTTGCTACGGCACCAACCCAGACGCATAACAGTCAATTATATAAACCAGGCTATGGCGATGGCATTTAGCCAACGCAAAAGGAATAATATTTGCAACGGCAAACCGACCCGATGCTAATAATATATGTTTTTCTTATTTCCACGCTAACTTCCATACTTATACGATTCTCAATTCAAGCATTATCTCATTTCATTATTGTTAACTTTCTTAAATTGATTTAATTTGAACATCTCTAACTTGTAGTAATTTTTTACACTTTGCTTTTGGATTACTTTATTAATTCGAAGTTTGGCCTATTTCCCTTTGGCCCCATTATTTCGAACACTTTTACCTACACTTTTGTCTTTGCTTTATTCATAACTTCGGCATACCAAAAATATATCCTAGCAATCAATTTTAATCTAAATGACTACAACAATCAAGCTACAAAAAAATAAATCATAATAACCCAATTTTCTTCATTAACGGGCGGGCAACACGTGCAACGCACGTGTCGCAGCACCTAGTATTATATACAAGTAGTACTCAACCACAAGCGATTCTAAGATTTTGAGAGGAACGGATTAATTAAAAATGTTAAACTTCAATAAAGAATGTGGAAACGGATAGTTCAGATTATCTTTGGCGAACTTTTATCGAACCGGATCTTTTGGTGAATGGATTACATACTCCAGATCACGTACTAAAACAGTAACAATCTTCTGCGATGGAGCAATACTACGACGTTCGAGTATCACCCTCTATACCATGGTGCAAAAGCTTCGAATCGCTCTTTAATGACAGATAAAGAATACTAGGTTCGTAGAATTTAATGACTGCTAATCTTGTATTACACAATTATGAATATGCTATAGGAATTATATAGAGGAAAGTCGTATAATCCTAAGAGTCTAAGATTACTTCAACTTCTCCTATCACATAAGATAGGACTCTATAATAAATGGATCACCGAGTCATACCACATGGGCAACCCAATTTGGTCCCGGCCCCGGCCCAAATTCCAACAAAAATAAATAAACTTGTATGTATATTATAGATACAAGTAGTCAACCACAAGCAATTCTAAAGATTAATTTGAGAGGAACGGATTAATTAAAAATAAATAAATTTTTGACAACGTCGTAGCTCGTGTCTTCTTTTCTTGAACAAAATGCATGCAATCTTATGTCATTGCATACGTAAACTAGAGACTAGAAACAGTGAAATCAAACTACTCCTACTATATATATAGCCTTGTCTATCAGTAGCTCAAAATTAGAGGTAGCCTTGTGATACAAACCATTAGTCTAGGCAGTAGGCACACCATAATCAAATCCAATGGAAGAAGCAGGGATCACTCAGTTGAAAAAGAGGCAAGTTATTCACTCTTTTGATTCTAAATCTTGAGATTATACATCTTCAATCCTATATTTGAATAGATGGGGGCTTTGTCGGTTTTAATCCGCTCCATTTGTCGCTCGTCTCACGCTCTATGTAGTTACTCGTCTCACGTCTCACATGTGTATAGAAATTAACCTATCCCTCCATCTCAATTTCATAGTATATGTTCACTATTCAAGATATCAAAAAGAAATAGTTGACATTGCTTACCTGTTTCTTTTTTAGATGATTTTGAACATTTTGTCAAAATCAATTAATTGATATCTTTTCATAAGTGAGAAGAATTTTGAAATCTATTTGGGTAAGATTACCAAAAGTATCAACTCCGATACAAGGCATGACCATTGAAAAAAGACAATGTTCAATAGTGTTGAAAAGTAAACTTGAAACAACTTGGTTCTCAGCAGCCCAAAATTAAAACGTGGAGTACTGTTCAAAAAATCAGGCGGATGACTTTTTGAACTTGCGTGATTGTTTTGTGATTTGTTCAATAAATGAGAGTTTATCTCATTTTGTTTTTTTTTATTTTTAAGCCTATAAATAGGTTTGTATTCGAAGTGTTTAAGTATGCAAATACAGTGATCAAAGTGTGTGAGAGAAGTGTGTAGAGAAATTCAGTTTCTCAGAGTGTTTGTGAAATACAAGTTTAAGAGAATTTGTTTGATACTCCTCTGTTTGTATCAGTGGTATCAGAGCTCAGGCTCATCCCAAAAATTCTCTCAGAAAAAAATATATCTTTGGTGTGCTACTGCTATTTTCATCTAGAAATTAGCTCCCTCAAAATAAAATTTTTGAGTGACAATTTTGTCTAAGCCGGAAACGATAATCCGGTGACGAAATTGAACAGTCTCGGTTTCTTTCGAAACCCAGAAGTTGAAGAGTGACGAACTACTCTCACCTTGCACCCACAGTTGTTTCTTCCTTATCTCCGGTGAGCCGCCGAGTCACCGGGAAAAAATCTGAAGCTCCCTCATCCGACGCCAAACGTGGTGTCTCACGCTGCCGTACGCAGCTCAAAGCTTCAGCGGTTGAAAGGAAGTCTGTCTTTGGTTTCAACGAGCAAAGAAATTGATTTCATCTTTCGCTCTCAGTTCCAAGAGAAAAAACTACAGTCCATTCAATTAGGTGTGGCTTTCAAGTGGGCCATTCAATACATTGCAAAGTCTCTGAAAGAAATAAATTTCTTGTTGAAGGCAACGTGGGCCCGGAAATAAATTTCTCATCAGTAAATTAAGGCCGTCGGTTTCATCAAGAAAGAAAGAAAGAAAAAATTCTTCCCCAAGTCTCAGATTTGCTTATAAGGCAAAGTCACGAGAAATTATTCAGTGCAGGTGGCACTAGTTACAACCGGCTTAATTCCACGACAGGCCTTTCAAGTTTTTGGAAATATCAGTTTCACCAAATATTTTCAAGAAGTACAATTTGGTCCCTGAAATTTCTCAAATAATTTCAGACTGGTCCAAATATTTTTGGATCTTTCAATTGGGTCCCCAAAGTTCTGAAATATTTTAGAATAGTCCCTGATAAGGATCTGATGGCCAACGGAGCTGCGCCAACGCATATTCCAAAGCCTACCAAGGACAATTATGATAATTGGTCCATCCAAATGAGAGCACTATTGGGTGCTCAAGAAGTCATGGAGATAGTCGAAAACGGGTACGAGGAACCTGCCTCAAAAGAAGCAGAAGCAGCTTTGAAGGAGGAACAAAAAACAGCGCTCCGTGCCGAGCGAAAAAAGGATTGCAAAGCCAGGTCTATTATCTACCAAAGACTTGATGAGATGACGTTCGAGATCATCGCTTCCGCTACATCTTCCAAAGAAATTTGGGAGACGCTACAGAAGACATACAAAGGTGTCAACAAAGTAAAGAGGATTCGCCTTCAATCTCTACGAGGCGAATTCGAGTCTTTACGGATGAAACCCTCAGAATCTATTTCTAAGTACTATGGTCGAATCATGACGGTTGCAAACCAGATGAGAAGAAATGGAGAAGCTCTCACAGATACGAGAGTTATAGAGAAGATTCTCCGATCGTTGGATCCAAGATTCAACTTCATTGTTGTTACGCTGGAAGAACTTAAAGACGTAACAACCATGTCTATAGAAGAACTTGTGGGCTCGCTGCAAGCCCACGACCAGAAGTTGCACAGAGATGATGATAGAGCCATGGAGCAGGCTCTATAGACGAGGTTGTCCCTCAATGAAGATAGGCACGAGCAAGGGGGGACATCCCAGAGAGGACGAGGCTATGGTTCTCATAGAAGAGGCTTTGGAAGTTCAAATTCCAGAGGTAAAAGAGGCAAAGGATTTTCCAAAGGAGGAAATCAAAACCATGTTCCAAAAGGAGGTGGTCGTGGACAGCAAAGCAGCAGAGGTGGAGGACAAGGAAAAAGAGGTGGTTACAACAGCCGACCGAACATTGACAAAAACAACGTTCAATGTTACAACTGCCAGAAGTATGGTCACTACATGAAAGAATGTAGAGGTAGGCCAGCATCAAATCAAGTTGGCGAAACATCCAACTATGCAGACAAGGAGCCAGCAGGAGGAGATTCAATGAGTCTCATGGCGCACAGTTCCACCGAACAAGATCAAGGTACATGGTTTCTTGATTCAGGAGCCAGTAATCATATGACTGGCTCAAGGCAACTATTTACTGAACTTGATGAAAAGGTTCAGAGAGATATCTCTTTTGGCGATCTCTCCATGGTCTCAGTTCAAGGGAGAGGAAATATTGTGATCAAACGAAAGAATGGAGATCATGCATTTATCTCCAACGTCTACTATGTTCCAGACATGAAGACTAATATTCTCAGTCTTGGACAACTCCTGGAGAAAGACTATCAAATTAGCCTGAAGGATATGTAGCTGACGATCATAGATGCTCGAGGGAAGCTAGTTACTCGAGTAAAGATGGCGAAGAACAGGATGCTTCCACTAACAGTTCTTCATGATACGCCGAAGTACCTTAATGCCATTATCAACGACAAAGACTGGATATGGCATCTCAGATATGGACATCTCAACTTTGAAAGCATGAAGCTGTTGGGGAATAAGAAGATGGTCAAAGGCTTACCTCATATCCAACATCCAAATGAGGTATGCGAAAATTGTGTTCTTGGCAAACAACACCACAACAATTTTGGAAAGCAAGTTGATTGGAGAGCAAGCATACCGCTCGAGCTAGTACACACAAATGTGTGCAGTCCGTTGAAGCCAATCTCAAACGGGCAGAACAGATACTTCCTCACGTTCACCAATGATTACAATAGGAAGACGTGGGTATACTTTCTCAAAAGGAAGTCAGAAGTATTCGAGAAGTTCAGAGACTTCAAAGCTCTTGTGGAAAAAGAAAGCGACTACTACATCAAAATGTTGCGGTCAGACCAAGGTGGTGAATACACTGGAGATCAGTTCGATGGATTATTTAGGCAACAAGGAATCAAACACCAGTGTACACCAGCCTATACTCCTCAACTAAATGGTGTATCTAAAAGGAAGAATTGCACCATCCTCAACATGGCCAGAAGCATACTGAAGGATAAAGATCTGCCCAAGAGATTTTGGACTGAAGCAGTTCAATGTGCAGTCTATCTACTCAACAGATGTCCTACGTGGAATCTGAAGTCAAAGATACCACAAGAAGCATGGACCACTTACAAGCCAGGTGTGGGCCATCTCAGAGTGTTTGGTTGTATTGCCTACGCAAAAGTTTCAGAGGCAAATAGAACCAAACTTGAATACAAAGGAGTGAAGTGTATCCTTATTGGATACGGTGACTGGGCGATGGGATAAAAGCTATACAATCCCGTCACTCAGAAGGTGATATACAACGGAGATGTCATTTTAAAGGAAAATGAATCCTGGAGCTGGGAACAGACATAAGCTACCAGAAATATAGAGCTTAGGGGTGATTTGGCAAAAAAGTAAAAACCGATTTTTTGGTTTTTTTCGTTGTCTTTATTCATTTTTTTTTTTTACATTTTTTGGTTTTGTGTCAAGTTTTCGTAGTTTATGGATTCATCTCGACGAGACGAATCCAAAGAGTATAAAATTATGGTAAAAAATAATATTTGTTTGAATAAAGCAAAAAATAAACCAAAATAAACCAGTTTATTGGTTTAATTTCGGCTTTATTCAAAAAAAAATTTAGTTTCGACCATAATTTTATACTCTTTGGATTCGTCTCGACGAGACGAATCCATAAACCACGAAAAATTGACACAAAACTAAAAAATTCAAATTTTTTTTGAATAAAGACAACGAAAAAACCAAAAAATCGGTTTTTATTTTTTTACCAAATCACCCCTTACTATCGAAGAAGAAGAAGAAGAACAGGTACAAACCAGGGAGGTACCTAGGAGATCAGAAGAGCAGCCATCATCGTCTCGTGGTTTCCCTTCACCTCAAAGAGGTGAAACATCATCACCAGCTACAGAAGAGTTTTCAGACATGAGGCCTAGAGGAACACGAAGCCTGGATGATCTATATCGTAATACAAATCCGTTGGATGCAGACTTCACAATGTTCTGTCTGCAAATGACTTGTGATCCAGTTAGCTTTGATGAGGCTAACCAAGAAGACAAATGGAGGAAGGCTATGGATGAAGAGATTCAATCCATAGAGAAGAACAAAACTTGGGAGCTGACCAATCTTCCAGAAGGTTATAAGACCATTGGTGTGAAATGGGTCTATAAAGCAAAGAAGAATGCTCAAGGAGAAGTTCAGAGATACAAGGCCAGGCTTGTAGCTAAAGGCTACAAACAGAGGGAAGGCATAGACTATGGCGAAGTCTTTGCCCCTGTTGCCAGGATGGAGACAATCAGGATGATGATCTCATTAGTTGCACAGCACAGATGAAAGATCTACCAATTAGACGTCAAGACTGCCTTTCTCAATGAATTTCTGGAGGAGGAAATTTATGTAGAGCAACCACCTGGATATGTGAAGGAATGACATTATGACAAAGTGTACAAGCTGAAGAAGGCGCTGTATGGATTGAAACAAGCGCCACGTGCATGGAATACAAGGATCGATGCATACTTCCAGAAGAATGGATTCAAGAAGTGTCCTTACGAGCATGCACTCTATATGAAGAAGGAAGCCGATGGAAGCCAGTTGTTTGTATGCCTGTATGTTGACGACTTGATTTTCACAGGCAACAATCTAGCTATGTTTGATTCTTTCAAACAGAGTATGTCCGAGAGTTCGAGATGACAGATATCGGACTGATGGCACACTTCCTTGGAATCGAAGTGATGCAGGGAGATGACGACATTTTCATCTCTCAAGCTGGATACGCCAAAAACATCCTCAAGCGTTTTGGCATGGAGAAAAGTAATCCAGTGACTACTCCAGCTGAAAGTGGATTAGAACTCAGAAAGAGCGAGGTCGGTGATGTTGATCCGACATATTTCAAGAGTCTGGTAGGAAGCCTTCGCTACCTGACATGCACAAGACCAGACATACTAGATGGTGTTGATCTTATCAGCCAATACATGGAAATACTTGACCAATCCCATCTGAATGCAGCCAAGTGGATTTTGCGCTATGCCAAAGGTATAGTCAATGATGGACTGTTTTACACAAGTACTGAAAACTTCAGACTTGTCGGCTATTCAGATAGTGATTGGGGAAGAAACTTGGATGAAAGAAAGAGCACTACCGGATTTACTTTCTTTCTCGGAGATACAGCCTTCACATGGTCATCAAAGAAACAAACGATAGTGACGCTATCGTCTTGTGAAGCTAAGTATGTAGCAGCTAGCTCAGCTGTGTGTCATGCCATATGGGTCCGTAATATGCTGAATCATTTGAGAATTTCTCAAGAAAAACCACGGAGATCTATGTCGATAATCGCTCTGCAATTGCACTAGCAAAGAACCCGGTGCATCATGAAAGAAGCAAGCATATCGGCACACACTACCATTTCATCAGAGAGCCTGTGAAAGCAAAAGAAGTGGAGCTAGTTTCTTGCCGGACATATGACCAGGCTGCTGATATTTTCACGAAGCCTCTCAAGCACGAAGCCTTCATGAAAATGAAGACAATGCTTGGAATAAAGAAACCCCCAGACTCAAGTTTAAGGGGGGATGTTGAAAAGTAAACTTGAAGCAACTTGGTTCTCAGCAGCCCAAAATTAAAATGTGGAGTATTGTTCAAAAATCAGGCGGATGACTTTTTGAACTTGCGTGATTGTTTTGTGATTTGTTCAATAAATGAGAGTTTATCTCATTTTGTTTTTTCTGATTTTTAAGCCTATAAATAGGTTTGTATTCGAAGTGTTTAAGTATGCAAATACGAGTGATCAAAGTGTGTGAGAAAAGTATGTAGAGAAATTCAGTTTCTCAGAGTGTTTGTGAAATACAAGTTTGAGAGAATTTGTTTGATACTCCTCTGTTTGTATCAAATAGTATATAAAGTGGGACGGACGTACTCTAAGCATTGATCTTATACCTTGCGAGTTTAACCTATACTTTTCATTTCAAGGTCCATGATTTTTTATTTCTTTTTTTGGAGGAAAAAATAGGCATAAACTCATAGGCCTAGGACACCCCAACATGTTACACTCACTCTTCTTCACCTAAAAATGTTTATTTTCTCTTCAGGGTTGCAGTCGTATCTGGATCAAATAAAGGGATTGGGTTAGAGATATGTAGACAATTAGCTTCTAATGGAGTGCTGGTGATATTAACAGCAAGAGATGAGAATCAAGGTCTTGAAGCTGTGCAAAATCTAAAAGCTTGTGGACTGCCCAATATACTTTTTCATCAACTTGATGTGACGAACCAAACCAGTATTGCTTCCTTGGCTGAGTTCATCAAAACCAAATTCAAGAAGCTTGACATATTGGTAGTTTTAAAGTTGGAGTTTTTTGTTTTTGTATTTTTTGGAGTTTGTTGGCAACGTGATATAATCGAGAAATAATAATGCAGGTGAACAATGCAGGAATTTTTGGACACGCAATTGATCCAGAGGTTCGAAGCAGGCTAAAAATAGGAATCGATTATGTAAGTTCCGCCATTTTACCGATATTATCTTTTCTTATTTACTATATAGGGCATAAAAACTAAAAACATAACCCTTTACGCTGTTGATCAATATTGGTTGGAAATTGTGCGAGATGCATAAAATGATTTACCATTGCCAATTTTGATGACAGAATGTAGGTCCAAATGCGAAAAAACTGAAAGAAGTTATCAAGCAAACTCCTGAATTGGCAGAAGCTTGTCTGAGAACAAACTATTATGGAGCAAAGCTTGTCACTGCAGAGCTCATTCCACTTCTTCAACTATCAGACTCTCCCAGAATAGTCAATGTTTCCTCCACCCTCGGACAACTGAAGGTACAAAAAACTTACCCAATACAAAGCATAAACATAAATCAAACTGACATAAATTGAAGCTAAACCTCAATCAATGGGGGCATTGTGCTGGCTTTTTCGCTAACGCTTGCATTTTCTCCAATCTATTTCCATTTTCCAAAATCACAATACTCTTGTATATATTCTTGTCTTTTCAAAAACTGACGGGGGCCTTGTCTGGGTTTTTTTTTTCTAACAATGTTTCATCAACTTGTATTTCAGCTTTTTTCGAACGAAATGGCTAAGAAGGAGCTAAGCAATATTGAAAGCCTCACAGTAGAAAAAGTGGATGAATTGGTTCAAGAGTTTGTTAAGGATTTGAAGGAGGATTTGCTGGAAACCAAAGGATGGCCCACGATTTTTTCTGCTTACTCAATGTCCAAAGCAGCTCTCAATGGCTTCACAAGAGTTTTGGCAAAGAATTATCCTAATATGGCCATAAATGCAGTGAGTCCTGGTTTTGTGAAAACAGACCTAACCCATCCCAATGGGATCTTGACTGTTGAACAAGGTGCAAAAGGGCCTGTGATGCTGGCTTTGGCTCCCGATGGTGGCCCCTCTGGCTTGTTCTATGATCAGATGGAAGTATCAACTTTTTGAAGGAAAGAACGTAATAAAGTTTATAAGAAATTTCAATAACTCATTTTATGTATCCATGAAATAGAGCAAAGGATAAAGCTTGTAGCTATTGAAATATCTATATACGTTTTGCATAAGAAATAAGGAGTCTCCTAATTAATGTGTGGGCCCTATACATATGTGAGAGGGATGTGGTTGGAGGTGTGTAGCATTGCTCTTTCATCAAAGTAAACTTTCCAAATCCATCACTCAAAGAGTTGAAGACTTTTTCACTCCATGTATGTGTTTTTGAATTATTTTTTTTTGCCCGTATTGCTTATCAAGAAAATGTTGGAAATTATCAAAATAAATGGGTTTTTATTTGGGGTTTTATCAAAATATTCCTTGTGCCTTTAGAAAGCTTTTATTGTTGTGTTTTTGGTTTTGTCCCACATTGGCTAGTGAAAGGAAAGTTGAGTTGTATATATATGGGAGCATTTCTATAATGTTCACATAATGTTAAGTAGCAAGGCACCTATGGTGTTACGTGCATTACCGGCGTAGCCGGTGATAGAACACACTCATACGCACCCGCGCGCGCGCGTGCGTGAGCGTGGCAGTGGGCTGTGTGGCGCTTTGATGGCGCACTTTGCACTTCGATACTAGGGAAACACTGTATCGATACCGGTTGGCTATGTCGCGAACAGAATGTTTGGGTATCGATACAGCAGAACAGGTATATCGATACCGGTGTGTTTGGACACGAATTTCAGACACTAATTCGTGTACGGATGCAACTCTAAACGGAAGGGTATAACCCAAACTCAAGTCTCTTCACTAAAGGGCGTGTCCTAAAGTGAAAGGGTACATTTGGGTCTATAAATAACACCCAAATTACTTTCACTAGATACAAAAAATTCTAGCCTTGTTACTCTGCCAAAATTACTACAGATTGCTTTCTAGTTTTGTCAATGCATATCGCGAACGGTGCCAAGAATTCCTTGGTTCTTTCGATTCATTTAGACTCGGTATTCTGTCCCTGCCCTTCGCTTTGTGCGGACGCAGCGGAAAGATCATTGAATTGATCGGGCTTCGTTGTATCCTCGGACGATCTTCGCTATCAACCCGGTGCACACCAAACGGGGGGCGAATCGCAAAGCTGAAAGCGACATAGTAACGTGCCTCGAAGCAAGTTCCATCATCAACAAGTTCGGGCTTCAAGACTCCGGATTTTGCACCAACAATCGAAAAATGATCGGGAATGGCGTCCTCATCAAGGTCTCGACAAATGACACAGATATCGTGAAATTGGACAAGTTTGATGGAGGGAATTTCAGGCGTTGGCAAAAGAAGATGCACTTCATGCTCACGACATTGAATGTCGTGTATGTTCTCACTAAACCGTATCCGAGGAGAAAGAAGATGAGACTTTGGAGGAGACACGGGTGAGGATGAAATTCGAGAATGATGACTACATCCGCAAGGGGCATATTCTCAATGCACTCTCGGACGCAATGTTCGATGTGTATTCGAATACGGAGACGGCAAAGGAGATGTGGATTCATTGAGGGCCGCTATTTGACCGAGGATGCGACAAGCAAGAAGTTTCTCGGTCACAATTTATGAGTTATAAAATGGTAGACAACAAGTCGTTGATTGATCGCTTGCATGATATTCAAAGATATTCTCAACCAATTTAAGATTATGAACATGAACATGGATGAATCGATCGTGGTGTCTTCAGATCGATAAACTTCCTCCTTCCGGAAAGACTATAAGAAAAGTCTTAAGCACCAAACCGAGGAACTTACTCTGAGCAATTGGTCAGTTCATCTCACTTGTGGAGGAACAATGTACAAGGCGACAAGAGAAGGAAGAACTTGGGGCCGTGCCTCTAAAGTTCATGTGGTGGAAGAAGGAAAAGGTTCCAACAAGGGTAAACATAACAAACGAAAAGTCCAAGGTGCGGCTACGACGGGCGATGACCCGAAAGGGAAAAAGCCAAAGGTTGAGTGTTGGCGTTGTGGTCAGTCACCGGGCACTTCAAAAAGGATTGCAAGTCTAAGAAGAAGAAGGATCCACAGGCATCGGGTCCAAAGGGTAAATTTCTGGCTGTTGTGTCCGAAATTAACATGGTTGGGGATGCCGGAAATTGGTGGATGGACTCAGGGGCTACAAAGCATGTTTGCATTGATAAGAGGTTTTTCACCGACTATGAAGTGGTTGATGATGGTTCATTTCTCTACATGGGGAATTCATCGACCGCTCCTATCAAAGGCAAGGGCAAAGTGGATTTGGAGTTCACTTCTGGAAATGTTTTGACTTTGACTGATGCTTACCATGTACCAGAAGTTAGGAAAAATCTTGTATCTGGTAGCCTGCTTGATAAGCATGGCTTTAGGTTAGTGTTTGAGGCGAACAAATTTGTTCTGTCTAGGAATGGCACACTTATTGGAAAAGGCTATGTTTGTGAGGGCATGTACAAACTCAACGTTAATAACACATTCACAGTTTCTGCTTACTTGCTTGATTCTCTTTCTTTATGGCATAATCGTTTAGGACATGTTAATACTAGGAAGATGGATATGATGGTTAAATTGGATTTAATTCCTAAGTATGATGTTGATATGGTTGATAGATGCAATGTATGTTCACTTACTAAAATCACTAGAGTTCCATTTCCTAAAATTGTTAAAACTACAACTTTGTTAGAACTTGTTCATAGTGATGTATGTGATATGCATAGCACCCCTACTAGAGGAGGCAAGCAATACTTTGTTACTCCCTCCGTCCCAATTTAAATGCTCCCTACGATTATGCGTGCCTTTTTAAAACTCTTATAGTTTTTATTCTATAATGTATTATATATGCAATATGGATCATATTTGATAGATCACAATTAGTTCTATTAGACAAATTTTTTAAAAACTTTGAAAACATTACCAATAAAAAGATATAGACATTTGAAAATGGCACGGATATTCGTAGGGAGCATTTAAAATGGGACGGAGGGAGTACTTTTATAGATGATTTTTCTAAGTATTGTCATGTTTATTTGTTGCACTCAAAAGATGAAGTTCTACAAAAGTTTATCACTTTCAAAACTGAGGTTGAAAATCAATGTGGAAAAACAATAAAGCGTTTAAGGTCTGATAGGGGTGGAGAATATTATTTTCCTGATTACTGTGAGTCAGTAGGCATTATTCATGAGAAAACGGCACCATATACTCCACAACAAAATGGAGTGGCTGAACGGAAAAATCGAACTTTAACAGAGATGGTTAATGCTATGCTTAGCAATTCAGGTTTAGGCACTGGTTTGTGGGGCGAAGCCATACTTACCGCTGCTTACATCTTGAATAGGGTACCTCTCAAAAAGTCACAAATAACTCCATATGAGTTATGGAAAAAGAAGAAACCTAACCTAAGTTATTTTAAAACTTGGGGTTGTAGAGCAATTGTGAGATTGCCAAAACCCAAAAGGAAGAAATTGGGTGAAAAAGGAATTGAGTGCATATTCCTTGGTTATGCTTTACATAGTAAGGCATATAGGTTTCTTGTTTCAGCCAAATGATTCGTATGGGGTTAATACCATAATTGAATCAAGGGATGCTTTGTTTTTATGAAAATAGGTTTGTTCCTATTCCGAAAGAGGTTAATGAAGAGAATGAATCAATCTCTTATGGGCCTGAAATAGAGGCGGAACCTACGGAACAGGTCGAACTTAGGAGAAGTAAAAGGGCTCGGGTTGCTAAGTCCTTTGGTCCTGACTTTATAGTGTATTTAGTTGAAGGAACTAGAGACACTACTTGTAATCATACCATGGTTTCATATCATGTGGAATCGGATCCCTTGACCTTTGGGGAGGCTATGAAATCGCAAGATTGTGCTTTTACGGAAAGAAGCAATCCAAGATGAAATGGATTCTATCATGGGTAATGATACATGGATTCTTGGCGATTTGCCACCAGGTTCCAAGGCCATTGGTCAGAAATGGATTTTCAAGAAGAAAATGAAAGTTGATGGCACGATAGACAAATTTAAGGCACGGTTGGTTGCCAAGGGCTTTACGCAAAGGAAGGTATTGATTACTTGATACCTATGCACCGGTAGCAAGAATCTCTACTATTAGAGTTCTTCTTGCCATAGCTTCGATACATAAACTTCATATTCACCAAATGGATGTAAAGACCGCTTTTGAATGGTGAATTGGATGAAGAAATTTATATGAAGCAACCGGAAGGGTTTGTTGTGCAAGGACAAGAACACAAAGTATGCAAACTTGTTAAGTCTCTCAGACGGACTTAAACAAGCACCTAAAAAAGGCATGAGAAGTTTGATAAGGTAATTGTATCAAACGGGTTTAGGATACACCAATCGATAAATGTGTTTATAGCAAATTTACTTTTGAAACTCAAGGTGTAATCGTGTGTTTGTATGTGGATGATATGCTTATTTTTGGGACCGATTTAGATAGCATACAAAGCACAAAGGATATGTTTTCATCTAGTTTTAGCATGAAAGATATGGGTGTAGGAATATGTAATTCTAGGAATTAGAATTACAAGGCAAGGAGGAAATATAGTTCTTTCTCAATCACATTATATTGAGAAGATACTAAAGAAGTTTAATCACTTTGATTGTACTCCGATTTCTACACCTTATGATCCACATATAAAGTTGTATCCTAATACAGGTAGAAAGCGTTGTCACAACTAGATTATTCTAGAGTGATAGGAAGCTTGATGTATGCCATGACATCTACTCGGCCGGACATTGCTTTTGCGGTGGGTAAACTGAGTAGGTATACGCATAACCCGAGTGATATTCATTGGAATGCGGTTAATCGGGTTTTGAGATATCTAAAGAAAACTATGGACTATGAGATTGTCTATAGTGGGTATCCATCGGTTCTAGAAGGATACACGGATGCTAGTTGGATAGCCGAGAATGAAGATCACCTGTCAACAAGTGGGTGGGTCTTCACTCTTGGTGGTGGAGCAGTTTCTTGGGGTTCAAAGAAGCAAAGCATAATTACAGACTCAACTATGGCAGTCGAGTTTGTGGCGCTAGCATCGGGTAGCAAAGAGGCTGAGTGGTTAAGGAGTATGTTATGGGAGATTCCCATGTGGCCAAAACCTATGCCATCGGTATCTTTGCACTGTGACAGTCAGTCGGCGCTATCACGGGCTTACAGCCAAGTATATAATGGGAAGTCCAGGCATATAGGACTTCGACATAGCTATGTGAGGAATTTGATAACCGATGGGGTGATAACCATTGATTATGTCAAGTCAGGTCAAAACCTGGCGGATCCTTTAACAAAAGGTCTTGCAAGAGATTTGGTGTGGAAAACATCACAGGGGATGGGACTTAAGCCCACTAAAATATAATCACTCCTGGTGGAAACTCGACCCAACGCTTGTTTAGCTTCAAGTCCTTGGGTTCAATGAGCAAACTACACCATAAGTCGTGATGGCAAACACTTACCGGTTACACCCATCCTATGGTAAAGTGTTTGGTACCTGTAATTAAAAGAGGAGGTGAGCTACTTAGCTCTTAATAGACTTCTAACGGTTTAGTTAGGCGGATGCTGTCGTTACAGGGGCATTCTTAAAAGTCTACCTATATGAGTGTGAGGGTGGTGCCGCCTTCTATAGGTTCACGGGCTAGAACTTTAGAGCACTCACGAAATAGGATATAGACACACGGCCAATCCACGTGTCGGCAATTTTGAATACCTAAGTCAGGTAAGATGCGTGCGCGAAACGTGTCCGGTTGGTCATTATAGGATCGCTGGTTAAAAGACAAGTCTACCATGCGTTCCGACTAACTTTGATGTGTTTCACTAGGTGATGGTTAAAATCGTGAGATACCTTCATTGATGCACAAGTCTTTTCAAAGGAACCAAGGCTTCATCTTTATTTTGAAAATGGTGGGGGATTGTTGGAAATTTTCAAAATAAATGGGTTTTTATTTGGGGTTTTATCAAAATATTCCTTGTGCCTTTAGAAAGCTTTTATTGTTGTGTTTTTGGTTTTGTCCCACATTGGCTAGTGAAAGGAAAGTTGAGTTGTATATATATGGGAGCATTTCTATAATGTTCACATAATGTTAAGTAGCAAGGCACCTATGGTGTACGTGCATTACCGGCGTAGCCGGTGATAGAACACACTCATACGCACCCGCACCCGCACCCGCACCCGCGCGCGCGCGTGCGTGAGCGTGGCAGTGGGCTGTGTGGCGCTTTGATGGCGCACTTTGCACTTCGATACTAGGGAAACACTGTATCGATACCGGTTGGCTATGTCGCGAACAGAATGTTTGGGTATCGATACAGCAGAACAGGTGTATCGATACCGGTGTGTTTGGACACGGATTTCAAACACTAATTCGTGTACGGATGCAACTCTAAACGGAAGGGTATAACCCAAACTCAAGTCTCTTCACTAAAGGGCGTGTCCTAAAGTGAAAGGGTACATTTGGGTCTATAAATAACACCCAAATTACTTTCACTAGATACAAAAAATTCTAGCCTTGTTACTCTGCCAAAATTACTACAGATTGCTTTCTAGTTTTGCTGTACCGTTACTGCAGAAACGGTGCCAGCAATTCCTTGGTTCTTTCGATTCATTTAGACTCGGTATTCTGTCTGTCCTTCGTTTGTGCGGACGCAGGCAGAAGATCATTGAATTGATCGGGCTTCGTTGTATCCTCGGACAGATTCGCTATCAACCCGGTGCACACCAAACGGTGGGGGCGAATACTGTTTTCGGAAAGCGACATAGTAACGTGCCTCGAAGCAAGTTCCATCATCAACAAGTTCAGTTTCCCGAAGACTCCCGGATTTTGCACCAACAGAAAATGTTGTAGTGCGAGAGGATCAGGATTTTAGGTCTTGAGAATGCAGACAATCTTATCTGGGGAAGTTGGCTCGACAGTTGTTTTGTTGTACTTAGGTGCAGTGAGGTTGCGAGTTCAACTCTATAGAGAGAACGTTGAAGCTCTTGTTGATGGGTTGGGTAACTTGGGTTGGGCTGGAATTATGGTAACGGTAATGTAGCTTCTTCTAAAATATGACAAAAGAATGAAAACAATCTTGGGTAGATAGCCCCGGGGACTGCAACGCAATTCAGGGCTGCACAGTCTTTCTTTTCCACTAATTGACTCAAGTTGGCCATATAAACATAACGTTGTGTAATTCTAGGGTTAGCCGATTAAGGGGAAAAAAAGACTGATGTTCCTTGAAAGAGAGGAATGGGGGTGTACCTAACTTAAATGCAATGAACTGGTGCGACTTCAGAGGAGTAGGCACACTAATGAACCTTGTATGACTGTGTGTTCTGTCTTTCTCTATTCATTTCTCCGTTTATTATTATTATTTTTTATGTGATTTATGTGATCCACAGTTACAGGGTTTGAGAATTGAATATTCCCAACTCTAGGGTGGAGGGGTAAAAGACGGCTGTGCGGCCGAGCCAACTGGGGTTGGGGAAATTTTGATGAGTCTCACTGCAGCTTTACTTCCTCTTATACCCACGTTAACCGTCGTAAATAAAAAGAAGCACAAAGTTTCTCCCCACCGAAAAGTTTCTGCCTGGTAATGTGGAATGGAATTTCAGGTGTGAATTGGTTACGGAGGTCACCATAGGGATTTGAATTGAGCTATGTCGTCGTGTAGCATCTAACGGAATCATGGTCATAAAAACAGCAAGAGATGAAAGGAAGGATATGAATGCTCTTGAATACCTGAAGGCTTCTGGGCTATAAAATGTGGTGTTCCATCGACTTGATGCCAAAGATCCTGCCAGCATTGCTTCGCCAGAAAACACAACATCGCAATCCTGGTAAAACTGCCTCTACTACACGAGAAAAACTATTAGCACAGGAAAATAGCTCGCAGGTCAAGAATGAAATGGAAAGTGGTCTTCTTGTAGACTATGAAGGATTCGGAGCCTTCAAACTAGGAGTTGGTGCTATAAGTACTTGTACCTTCTCAGTCCTAGCTTCATATAAAGTACCAGATATCCCCATATAAACTGGAAGGAGAATGCAAAATCCTGATATTTGAGTGTTTGGTTACTCTTTGGTCTTTCAATCCAACTGTAACCGAGAGAAACGAAAATGCCACATAACTTGTAAGACTCATCCATTCAAGGATTTTTCCCATAATCCAACTTATACAGTGAATGGTAAAATATTCAGTGACCGCAAATCTTGATTTGATCAACATGAATTCGTCATTGCTATTTCATTCAAGTGACAAATGAGAATGCCCACATGGTGATCGGATTCATTTCGCAGTCTTATGAGAAGGCAACAGATTGTCTCAGAAGTCAGAACCGAACTGATCACTACAGAACTGAAGGAGTGTACTGCAGCACTACTTCGTCTACTTCAACTCTCCAATTTAACCAGAATTGTAATCATTTCCTCTGTTTAGGGACAGCTAAGGGTAATTGAACACATAAGAGTTACAAAAAAAAGCCCACAGCATTCACAAATTTAGCTCAGGAACAGACACAGGATGAGCTTGAGCTCTAATACTTTCTGCTTTCTTGATTCAGTTTATCAGCAATGAGAAGGTCAAATCAGGGCTGGAAACATTGACAGCTAAATGGAAGACAAAAAGACCAAGATTTTGATTGATTTCTGAGGGATTTCAAGGAAGACAGGCTACAGGCTAATTGGCCTATAACAGTTTCTGCTTATAAAATGTCTAAAGCTGCCGTAAATGCCTATGCTAGGACTCTAGCAAGGAGATTCCCACGTTTTTTGCATCAAATGTGCCAATCCAGGATATGTCAAAACAGATATTATATGTAACACAGGAAACATGAACCCCGGGGAAGGTGCTAGAGTTCCCGTGATGCTGGCATTGTTGCTGGATGATGGACTTTTGAAATACAACCACGTGTGTCTTCTGCTTGAATCGAAAACAGAAATAAAAATAAGTGTACCATCTGAAGGCGTTGAAATATGACAACTTCCTTACTTGCTGGTCAAAAAAAAAAAAAATTGGTAATTTCCTTACTTCCAATATCTTTGCAAATTGTTTGAAATTCAAGAAAGAAAGTTGCACTACCACTACAGGAACGTAATCATGCAGTTACATACAATTTTGTTCCTACTGTCAAATAATAAACCCTTTGCACAAATTCTAGTGATTCATAACATCCTCCAGAAATCTCGGTGCCAAATGAAATATGAAGGTATCTTTCTCTTTCTCTTGATCTAAAACGAACTAACAACTCACAGATAGAAAACTGTGATCGTTAAGAGCGTGAGCTAATCCCTGGCCGAGCGAAAATTCGTGTGAATACCAGGTCCATGTCAAACTTTAGATTGGTTCCTTGCAGCATTTCGTCTCGCACAGCATCCCACGAAGTAGATAATTGACTGTTGCAATGGAACATAAAAGGTTTTAAATACACATTACATGCAGTAGTAGTGTGACTGAACCGGATGGAAGAGCTTCTTACCAAGACAACAAACAGAATGACATTAAAGATTGCAACCACCCGCCATTCAGTTTTCATGTACTGTGCAACTCCTGCCCTGGAAACATAATAACACAAAATCAAAAGGATATCAGAATTACATAAAGGAGGTAATGTGAGGAGAAGATGGGAGAGGAAAACTATTTACTTGCACGAATCACAACTGTAGCACTTGATTGCCTTGGAATTTTTGTAAAGCTTGCAATCCTTGTCAGAACTGATTGGGTGAAAACTCAAGTCGTAGTATGAGGCATTAATAGCTGGATAACCGCACCTAAGGAGTGAGTTGAAACCCACCCAAAAAAAAAAAAAAAACACAAAACCCCAAAGAATTAGAGACAGATAGATGCAGTTTTCATACTCACACAGTACTTGGTCCGAAAGAGAAGCAAGCTACAAGTAGTTTTTCATAAATGAAATCAAACTTTTATTACTGATACAATTCATACGAACACATATCGAGTTTGCTGAATCATCATACTCGACAAGATTTGCTTTTTGATTGAGCATCTTGACAAGAGGGAAAGAGGGAAACTTTTAAGTGAAATAATTCAGAAGATAAAGGATAAGCGACATACTCAGATGGTGGTCGACAACAACCAGCCTCAATGGGGGTTAGTTTTGCCACTTTGTATTCTTTTAGAGTCTGCATGAAAAGGTGAAAACTTTGCCATTATGTCACTTTAACAGTCAATAAATCAGAACTTAAAGTTGCAAAGTGGACCTTATATTTCTTCGACAGGTTGTTACAGTCATCAGATTTCACGAGACAACCCCTTAAATGGTCCCAATTTTGTGTGTTGTTTAGCTGCAAGAAAGAAGAATGGTTAAAGGAGAAACAACTAACACACTCTCCTGTTGATAGTAACTGCTAATTACACACAGTGACCAATGTGCACCTGTTTTAGGAACCATGAACTATAATCTTGAAGTTGATACTCCCTGTACCTGAGCAGACATCAACAAAAACAGTTGAGTCAATCCCAGTTTGATGTTCATAAAGCATGTGAATTCAACCCTTTTTTGCAGCTAAAACTATTGCGTGTTTCTTCCCTAAGAAATTAAATTATAACAAAAGCAAGCTAGCCCTTGACAAAAAAAGGATTCATATAGCCGATCCGAGTTGATTGGGATACAAGGCTAGGTATGGTTTGGTAAGCTACATTGACGAGAAAGAGTGCTCCAGCCCGGAGGGAGAAAGAGAGGTTTTGATGGTTTACTTCCTCACTGTCTTCTTACACTTCTCCCCTCATAAAGCTGAAGGTGGTTTCCTAAGGCGCAGGCATTACCAGGGCTTTGACACTGAAGAAAATGGCAATGATTCAATCATTAATATCATTGGTGACCTCACCTCAGACCAGCTACTTTGTGACCAGATCCATTATTGGTTATGATAAACCTACAAAAGCGAGGCAGCAGAAAATGAACAATGCAACAAAATAAACTCAGAGTGTATTATACACACAAAAGCACACAGCAAGTGTATGTCAACAAGTCAATGTAAGCTGAAAGAGAACTTGCTTCCATTCACCAGATACACACGGGTCATAACGCACTCTTTGCACAAGAAATCCACGTTGAAGTTGATTTATTCAAAGATTTCCGCAATGAAGAAAAGAAAAATAGGGAAGGAAGGAGTTTGCCGCTTTGGTTCCCTTATTTACAAAGTAAAGTTATGCTCATCACAGATAAAGAAGAGATCATTCTCAAAGGAGAGAGAGAGAGAGAACAAATCCCTTCATCCCTAAAAGAAATAAGGTAAGGAGTGGTGAATTGAGTTGAGGGGAATGATCAATCTCCATTCGCTCGGAGCGGGTAATCGCATGTGTGAGTTATGTATCATACAATGGTGCTAATTGTACTCGAGTTAAACTCTTTGATCTGTTCATTAGAAGCAAACAGATATTAGACCATTGACTATCAGAGAGTTGAGCCTTCTGAGTTAGCGAGTCACTCCGATACTCTGCATATGAGTATTTGTTGGGAGTTCTTCAGCCATGTATAAACATGCAGATCGCAGCCCCTACCTGAAGTTGCACAACAGCAACTGGAAGATTTCCTTAATTTTCTTCCTTTTTTGTTTTGTTTGTGTTTTTATAATCACTTGTTCTCGATTTGGAAACACAGTGACATGCTATTATAAACTTTCCAATCCAATCCTAGTTAGTTTTTCATTTGAGGGTGGTATCCTCTTCCAATAATCATTTCCCCACCTCTTCAACCCGTACTGACCCCAGGAGCTCATGCCAAAGAACAACCTTTTAAAAGTGTTTGGAAGGCCTATTCCCCAAGTTAAAGCCAACATCACAAGTCAGAACCATGTAATGGAGCAAAATTAACTATGACATTGATTATATGGTCCAGATACAAGCAAAAGTGTTTCAGCTGCAAATCCACGATAGAGAGTTTAAACGAAAACTAAAGTAGTAAATGTACTAGTTGAAGTAGTAAATTTTGAGTGTCCTATAAATAATGGTTCTACACAACTCTCCCTCCCCATTGTAACCTCTTACTCTCTTCTAGTAACTAGAGTGATCAAAAGGAATATAATAAGGGGAAACAAAAGAAAGAAAGATCAGCCATTCCATACGGAAACAAATTATGCTTGTAAGGTAGTTACATTGTCAAACTCATTACGCAAAAAAATTTACTTCAACAAGAGACACTACGTGACATAGAAGTTTTAATAAAGAAATGGTACAGCAGTTTAAGAGAACAAAAGCTTCGTCGAGAAAATCAATCTAGCTGTTGAACCAGAAATACATACGCCAAAACTGTGAAGACCAATATTGCAACCAAAATGAAGCACAACATGATCAGATACTGAATGTCAGAAAATCAAGGAAATTTAAACATAAGGAAAAGAGGACAAAAGGAAGTAAAGATTGCAGGGAAAGCCATCCCAATATAATATAAATCAAGAAAACCAAATACAAAGGATACAATCCATAACAATATGGAGTTTTTCTTCAACGCCCCCAAGAAGCCAATTATGGATCTAAAAATATCAAGCAAAACAACTCTTGTAATTATATAAAGCATAAGACATCCAACAGAAAAAGTGCTGCAACTAACCGAAGGCATCAAAAAAAATTCAAAGGATTGCAAGTCCTACATTACAAATATGATGGCGCCAAGGCCTAGAACTGGGAGGGTGAGCGACTTCCGACAGCTATCATGATGACTGCTCATCCAAACTCCAAAACCCATCACAGCAACCGCTAGTAGCTGCGAAAGTGTAAATATCGAAATTCAAAAATCCGAAAGTAAAAACAACAAACGTTTCCTAACTTTAACAGAACTAGAGCATCCAATGGAAGTGTGATGCACAATTTAGTAACCCGCAAGCACAACAATCAGTAATTTTTTGCTTCAATATAGTGGAATAGCAACATTTATGCTCTGTTTAGAAAATGGAGAAAGGAAAGGGAAATAAGCAGGAGGGAAGTCCTAGAGAAAGTTCAACATGTGTTCTACACATTATTTTGTTCCTTTCCTCCTCTTACTCTTTAAGTTCCACACAAGGGATGGAGGGAAATAGTCATATTTTCTTCCTCTCCCCTGTCTACAATAGCCAACGAAAGTGTTCGGCTGTGTTCGGATCATAAATTTAGCTTTTTCACTTATATTTGCTTCATGGTTAGTCTTCCTCCAAGGACGAATGGAGGGGGTGCCAAGGGTGTTCATACTCCACGGCCACCTCAGCTTTAGATTGATTACTATAGCACCTCTAAATTATGAAACTTTATGTTAAATGACCTCCTAATATCATGAAAATTCTTCTCGTTGCATCTATTGATTTCATGACTATCTTACAGAGATATAGCATCACTCCACCTATTTCCATGTCATGCAATAGTTGAACATGTATTTATTATCTTGGTCAACCCAAATTTTCATTTCTGGCTTCATCCCTGTGTTCCTCCATAAATGCCTCTAAAAATCCACCGTTGTGGACACTCTATATCCAACTCAAAACCAATTGGCAGAGTGGAGAGGCTGCCCAGGCTCATATACTAGCTTTGGAGGTTATAATTAATCAATGTGGGACAAACTCTAACACTCCCCCGCACGTGCTACCCCTGACTCGCACGTGGAGAGGTAAACAACAGATCCACAACAGTGGGATCATAACTAAACAAGGTGCACTTATGGCACAAACAACGGGGAAATAATGAAGAGAGTCTTGTCCATAATCCTCCGAAAGCCTAGCTGAGATACCATGTTAAAGCATCCAACTCAAAACCAATTGGCAATGAGTGGAGAGGTCCCAGCATATATTAATTGATCACTCATTCCACCCCCAAGCAATGTGGGACAATATTTCTTAACATTCCCCCTCACGTGCAGCCACATTTGAGGTCTGTCACGTGTGACCACTTTTTTGGGTCCTATCATCGTGCAGCTTTTTTTGCTGGTCTGTCATCGTGGGGCGTGGATTGTGAATTTTTTTTTTTCCAATTAAATGCGGGGTGGAATGGGCCCCGCTCTGAAACACACCCCCAAAAAGTTTCAGACAAAAAATTAAATCTTGAACTAGTGTACATACAAGTATTGGGTTTGTGAAGTGATTCAGTTTGATTTGCCTCTTCGCAGACTATGAAGGAGTTCAAAATTAATAGACTTGGAACGTTTCTGGTCTTTTTGCTATACACCGGTAGCCAATTCATCCTGCACTCTCTTTCCCGTTCGCTAGCATCATTCCACCTATTTCCATGTCATGCAATAGTTATACGTGTATTTATTATCCTGCCAACGGTTATCTTTGTCAACCGAAATTTTCATTTCTGGCTTCATCTCTATGTTCCGCCATAAATGCCTCTAAAAATTGCCATGAAACACACCCCCAAGAAGTTTCAGACAAAAATTCAAATCTTGAACTAGTGTACATACAAGAATTGGGTTTGTGAAGTGATTCGGTTCAATTTGCCTCTTCGCAGACTATGAGGGAGTTCAAAAATTAATAGTCTTGGAACGTTTCTGGTCTTTTTCCTATACGCCGTAGCCAATTCATTCTGCACTATCTTTCCCATTCGCTACATATTGAGAAAATTGCCCGAGGATGTACCCAAATTTGGGGGTAACGTAAATCTTTGTGTCGTGCTTTCTTTGTGTTTTTCTTTTTTCTTTTGGGTCGAATCCACAACAAAAGGCCCAAATTCTACTTAGTAACAGT